>OY855913.1:16331483-16563983 GCA_963693305.1 Meandrina meandrites
GCAGCACAATGCAGTGGGGTTTGTAAATCCTTATCTCTCTCATTTATCAGTTGGTCTTTATCCCGCTCGCGGAGCATGCACAGAGATTCCATCTGCTCATGCATTACAGCTTGGTGTATACAGGTCCTAAGAGATGCGTCGCGTGACCCAAAATCAGCCCCAGATTCCAGGAGTAGCGAAGCAGTTTTCGTCCTGCCTCGTTTCACTGCTAAAAGGAATGCGGTATGATTCTCGTTATCTTTGGCTTCAATGTCTGCTCCGTTGTTGAGCAAATACGTCACCGTTTCTGCACGGTCAAACTCAGCAGCCCTGAATGTGATAAATAATCAGGAGAATCCGGTTATTCTTTCTTTGTAAACTGCACAATGTATGGGGTGCCCTTGCGCCAAAAAAGGAAATACTTGCACCTATTTTCCCTCAGTTCGTTAAGTTAAAAGGCGCAAAAATGGCGAAAAGTATAAATGGTCACCTGAAACTGGAACCATTTCTTCGCCGTAAGCTCGATTTCGAGTCATTTTGTGAGTGTGGTTTGTCATCCTTCTTCCAACAAGCAAGAGCACGGGCGCATAAAACGGATGAAATCGAGCTAACTCAGAGGGCGCCCACACAAAAGGAGCGACTGTTGATGTTTCAAAATTATAAAGGAATGTATGGGAAACGTTCCTATTTAGCATATAATAATCTATAATATAATAATAATAATAATAATAATAATAATAATAATAATAATAATAATACAAAACTTTATTGAGCACTTTTCATACAAACTTGAATCTTAGGTGTATGTGGTTAAAAAATATATAAAAAATATATAAATATAATAATAATAATAATAATAATAATAATAATAATAATAACAACAATAATAATAACAACAATAATAATAATCTAATTTATATAGCGCTAAAATTATATAAAAAATATTCTAAAACGCTTTACAGGCAACTGAGATAAAAAGATAGACTATTAAAAATATTAAAATAATTTTTACAACGATCAAAATAAATGTAAAGTTACCTCAATCGTTGTGCGTTGTCGTCCTAGCCTGCGTTGCAGCTGAACTAAACCCTGGTATAGTGGGTTTAGTTCGGCTGCAACGCAGGCTGTGTCGTCCTTGTAACTTTACGTTTATTTTGAACATAAATGTGAATATTACTCGCTATACTTCATGCTAATAGGACCTTTATAATTTTGAAACATCAACAGTCGCTCTATTCGTGTGGGCTCCCTGTGGATAACTCTTGCAATTGTTTTCGCTTTTTATTTCACGTAATATCTAAAGAGCTAAAAATCAATAAACATTGCGAGATTCGAAAAAAAAGGGTTTGGGTTTGAAGCATGCGTGCGTTTATTTTCTTAGTACAGTTGAAACAGAACCCCTGGACCAGTTTGGAGAAGGCATGTATCAAACTAACACAAAACAAAAATGAAATCTTAGTACAGCATCACAAATTATATACCGTAAAATTCCGGTTATAAGCCCTGGGCTTATACAACTTCGTAAGGGTTTTTGGGTGGGCTTATGAGCTGAGGAGCTTATATCCGAAAGGGGGGGGGGGGGGGGGGGGCTTATAAGCGGAATAAAAAAAATGTTTCGAAACGAGCCACGGCAGTGTTGATCGACATACGTTTTTCAAAATAATGCATCATTTGGCCCTGTTCAGTACTGTCATCCAGCAGAGGGGGGCTTATATCCGGGAGGCTTATAATCGGATGTATTTTTTTGTTTCCAGTTAGATGGGCCTATAACCGGGGGGTCTTATAAGCGGGGCGGGGCGGGGCGGGGGGGCTTATAACCGGAATTTCACGGTATCCCCGTCAAATCGGTCAGTTGCCCTTACCTATGGAGAGGTGTTCTCTGCAGCTCGTCTCTGCAATCAACTGAGGCACCGTGAGACATCAGCAACTGCACCACATCCAAGTGCCCATAAGCAGCCGCGAGGTGCAAGGGCGTGTGTCGGCCAAAGTTTGTTTCTCCATCCACCACGTCAGTTCCTTGGGTGAGGAGAAGTTCTGCAATTTCCTTGTAGCCTTTATGGCATGCTAAATGGAGAGCTGTGTTTACTTCAAAATCAGGCGCGTCGATGTAGTAGGTAGGATTATCAAATTCAAGGGACGCTAGAAATGACATAAAAAAAGAAAAGATATAGGTTAGCAAAGCTAAGCGCAGTAAAAAGTATCAGGTTTCTAGAGGTATATGGGATACTTGCTCCACCAAAATAGCGGATCAGTACATATTTTTTAAGGACATCTACATTTAGGCGTAAAAAGAATGCCTACTATGTTCCTTAACCCTCGATAAATGAAGGCTTTGTTGCTGTTGTTGCTGTCGTTGTTGTTGTTGTCGTCGTTGTCGTTGTCGTTGTCGTTGTTGTTGTTGTCGTTCTTCTTCTTCGTCTTTAACCTGATGCAATAATTCACAGCTGCAAGCTGGTTTCTTCGCACTAAATAATTTTTTGTTTGGAAAGTAATATTTATTGCATCAAGTAAATAAGAAATCGTGTTTTAAGGGCGTGTGGCATTAACGTTTCAGTAATAATAGCCTATCACTGTCCAAAAGGGTACCTTTTCCCCGTTGCCTGCCTGTCACTATGAAGCTAATTAGTTTTTCTCACTGGAAACAAATTAAAGCGGAGAAAAAAGGGACTGAGTAATGTATCGATCAAATCGAAACGTCAACATCCTAAAACAATCCCCGGCATTTGAATTGTTGAAGTTTTGGTTGTTCAAATTCTCATCCCGGGGGGAACGGTTAGTTTCAAATCCCCCACATAACGTTTACATTTGGCGATGAAATTCCCCCACCAGCGGCAGGCCGCGAACGTAGCCTCGAATCCGCTAGGAATCACAACATCGAGTCAATTTGTTCAAATCTCCTCCACCCTTCCCATAAAGTTTAATTTATTGCTTTAGTGCCGCCCACCCCCCCTGAACGTTCGATTTGATCGGTACATAAACAGCCTTTTAAACCAACCTTCCTTGACCAATAGCTGCACAATATCTTTGTTTCCATGTAAGGCAGCCAAATGCAGAGGACTTTTCTCTTCTACGGTCTGCGCTCGAATGTCCGCTCTATGCTCTAGGAACAGCTCACACAGCTCACGACTGCCACTCGCGCAAGCCAGGTGGAACGGCGTCATTCCGCTGTTATCTGGACAGTTTACAGACGACAGACTGTTGCTGAGAAGAAGCTTGGAGGTTTCTGTACAGCCGTGACGTGCCGCCAAATGAAGCGGGGTTGAACCGTCAGCGTCCTTCATGGACGGGTCAGCGTTATACTCCATCAACGTTTTCAATACCTCAAAACTGTTGTAGCTGTTGAGAAAAAATGCAAGTTCAATTTGAGTTGAGTTTCGAAGACGTACTGCTTGTCAAAATAAAGTTCTGACCTGTTTATATCCTTGTTGCTACCCAATTCATATCACGTCATGATCCATTTGGGTAGTTACAATTGTTCTGTTGGTATGTACTGCCATACACTCAGTTGCGTGTGATAAATAACACAGTTGTTACCACCCAAAGGAATCATCACGTGGTCTGACGATGTAAACAGGTTAGTCAAATCCGTCCATTGTTCAATTACTCCACAGGTTGGTAACGTAACTTGGCACCATCCGGCCAGAACGAGTTTGCTTGCAGGCTATATGCATGCGCAGTTGGGTCGAGACTGAGGCAGTATGCAGGGTAGCGAGTCTTGCTAAAGCGTGTAAAATATTTGGCCCAATGGTTACTATTTTGGATTCAGGATCAAATGTCCGGGTTGACCTTTTCCTCTTATAAAACCAAATTGATTGCAAGGCTGGTACTACGGCAAAAGGGCAAAATTTATTGGCCAATATTTCAACTAGCAGAGCTAGTCTTCTTCAGGGCCAGTACAATGTGAAACTAACGGCTCTAAAATTTGAATAGGGATATACATACAATGGTAGTAGATATAATGAAGTAAGATACATAACTATATACAAACGCAGAAAAATGTAAAAAATACCAGAATAGCCAAAACAAAATTTAAGAAAAATGGGAATAACATGCAAATATATAAAAGATAATATAAAAATGAAAATAAAATAAAATAAATTGACTAGTTAATGTTCATTCCGTCGATTGATGCCATGTGGTGTGAGTGTTTGACCTTTTTCTTTTTTTTCCCTCTTATGTTAGAACCAAGCTTGCCCGCTTATTTGATGGTCTATAACAATATGCGCATGTGTACGGCGTAGTTTCCGCTTTGTTAATGAACTAGCCAACGGTGCAGGCGTTTTGGCCGGGCAAGCGCTTTTTAGCTCGACCCCACTTCCTTGTCCGTATTTTTCCACTCGCTCCAGTCCTCAAAATTCAGCGCTAGCTCGTCCAAAATACATTCTTTCTTCTCTTTCCGGCCAAGCTTCACTTCTTCGCAGAGAAAGTTATACTAATTTAAGGAACAACCTGCAACTACTAAACCAAAAATTATAACTACAGTTTCGTCGTTTGTAGAACGAAAATCTTTAAACAAATTCGATGTTGAGAGCAAGAACTAATTTGTTGTTGCCGTCCTCAGTCCGAAGTTGTGCACTGACAGAGTTAATAAAATTCATAATTCGAACTGTTTTTGTTTTCTTGGCTTGTTATGCTAATTTCCTGGTAATTTGCAGTCAAACTGTTAATTAACTCTTCATAGTTCACAGCGTGGTAAGTCCATGTAACACAAATACGAAGAAAAAAAACACAGTTTTTTCAATTGAAATAAAAGTACTTTCCGACTGGCTAAAAACGTAAAAATAAATTCGATCTTAAGACTGATTCCTTGCGGCCTTCTAACTGTGAGCGGCGAAGCAACGCCTAAGTAAAAATACAAATACCTGAATAACCGGCACACATTGAAAACAAAATCGCAAAAAAAGCTGAGTATTTAAATTTATCCGGCTTAAAGTTTACAAAAGGATATTTGTTGAATGCGGAGTTGACCTGGTAACGCGCAAGAGTTCAACACCCATATAAACGACATGTTTTTGTCGACATTTTCATTATTGCTAGGCCATCCTGTCCCTTTTGTGGCAGCACCACCAGTTAATTAGCCTGCGTTGAAGCCGAACTAAACCCCGCGGTTTAGTTCTTAGTTCGTCTGCAACGCAGGCTACCAGTTAATATTTACAATATTAACTGTAAGTCCACAAAACAAACATCGGCCACGGTTGGTTTGTTATTCATGTTACCCTGTCTGCACTAAGTGTGTTCATTTTTCAAAACAAGAGTTAATTTGCATTTATCGCGGTTGAATTCGTTTGAAATGTTTTCGCGTTTTGTCTTTCCGCCAAAATAGAGTTCCTGATGGGAAATTCATCGCACCAAGTTCAAATAACTTACCGAACCGCTACATGTAAGGCTGTAAGCAACTGCTGGCCCTGACAGTTGATATCCGCTTTGCTCTCCAACAGCATAATCACCAATTCATTTTGATTTGCACTGGCGGCGTGATGCAGCGCTGTAAAACCACTGCTGTCGATGCCATTTACATCTTCCATTTGAGAATACTGCCGCACAAACGCTACCTTGTTCTCGCGGATCGCCTGTTGAAGGCTTAGAGAATTTCCGCTAACATTCAACCCAGTAAGCTCGAATGTTTCATAAGCGAACTCTCGATGAACAGATATTCCTGGACTGCCCTGTGACGACGAGGGTTGACGCAGTTGCTCCAGAAGCAACTGGCTGTCGTGGTCCACGCCATTTTCCTTTGAGTGGGACTTTGCCATCGTGGACACCGTACGAAAAAGATAAATAATTTGAGTATGGAGCAACTAGCGCGGTACGAACAGGTCAACGTAATCCGGCTAAAGAGATCTTAATAATCCCACCAGACCAACGTATCTACTCACTCGAGTAGTCCAGTACCTCTTGTGAACCTCTAATTTCAGAGGCATTCTAAAACAATATTGCTCATTGTCTTCAGGGATAGGGGCATTGTTTGTGCCCTTTGTCCTATTGTTCTTATGGCCAATAATGTGAGATGTTCAATGAGGTGCTGGTCGCAACGTGTCTGTCCATGACAAGTTTGCAAATGATTTGCACAATTAACATTCCGTACAATGACAATGCTAACGTATCATGTATGTAAAACTATTTTGATTTGAAATTAAAAATTAACTGATTTATTTCAAAACATTCGCATCCCGTGGAGGTGATTTTGAAAATATATGAGATAAAAAAGGAAAAGAAAACAGCCAAAGAACCTCCCGCCCTGAAATTTTTGTTGATGATGATCGTGGTGGTTGTGCTTGTGGGAGGAGGGGGATGGGGGGAGGGGGGGGGGGGGGGAGTCAGGTGAACGGGAACCTGGGTGTTTGTGGGCAGGAACTCTCGCTTCCTGCATTCTCTTTTTCCCAATGTGGCGGGAACCGGGAGAAATTTTAAAAATCTGATCCACACTGTGGAGTAATATTTTGCAATAGAAAGAGCACATGGTGACTGGAACCACAAAGGAACGCGGGAAAGGGTCCCTTCTCTCCCTACACCTTCCTCCCAAAGTGAATTTTAGCCTGCGTGCATTCTGGCCAAGTACCAGCCAGTTTCACGTCTATTTTCAAGTGGAGATACAGTAAAAACCCGCGTCTAAGAACCTACATTTAAGAACCAAATACCCATTAATAATTGACCAAACAAAACAAATTCAGTGCTTGAGAAACAATATTAAATGATAATATTTTATTCAAAACGCCTGCTTAGCGAAATTACTAAGCGTGTAGTAAAAAGGGAATAAATAAAACGTTTTTAACACGGCTTGCTTTTTTCTTGCGACTTTCTTCTTGCTCTTTGGATCTCTTTGAGCTTTTCTCCTCTTTGTGAACATCTCTTACAGAAAGATTGTTCTCAAGGTCCAATAGATTCGTTAGCATTTTGATGTGGCTCTGTTTAGAAATGCAATTGTGATATGTGTCTGTCAAGACGTCACTTGAAGTAGACCAGTCATGAAATTTGACCCTACCCCGTTAATACGGCCACCCCGTTAATATGGCCAAATTTTCATGGCCCGTTGGTGGCGGTATTAACGGGGTTCCACTGTATAACAATATATATTATAACAATTATAACAATTATTACAATTAACCACGCTATCTCTGTGCGAAATGCTTTTTTTAAAGCCAAAACGGCCAAGTGTCGTTTGACGTGACATCTTGACCTCGCTGGCTGCAACGAAAAGCGATGGAGCACGTGCACAATGTAACGCGATACAGATCTTGGTACCAAAAACTGGTAATTGGCCATGTTCTAAACGAGCAGGGGACTGGGTACGAACATATTTTTTCTTGGTACGAATGTTCATTATCGATTGAATTGAAAATGGGGCACGTCATCTGAAAGAGCATCCAAAAATTAGTAAATTCACCAAATTTGATGGTTATTGGTTTAAACGCAAAGGCATGGTACACTTTTAAAATAAGAGAGCTTAGTATAGATCGGAGGACGCCTGTCCCTCCAATCCATACTAAGTGTACCATGCCTTTGGATTTAAACCAATAACCGTCAAATCTGGTGAATTTACTCATTTTTGGATGCTCTTTCAGATGACGTGCCCCATTTTTCAATTCAATTGATATTGAATGTTTGTAGCGAAGAGAAAATATGTTCGTACCCAGTCCCCTGCTCGTTTAGAACATGGCTAATTGATACCGCAATTAATTCTAAAACGGAAATGTCATAAGCTTTAATTTAAGAATAATACAAGAATATTTTCAGCCTAAAAAACTGCAGAAAAATAAGAATATTCAGCCTGGGCCGGAAAAACAACATTCTTATAAAAAAAAAAAGAGTGTAGCCGCCCTGTTCCAAACTCTCGAGTTGTGATGAGGGCCTGGAACAGTAAGGGACGGACCATTATTTTCTTGGAGATGGAGGAATAAGGTGATAAGTGTTCCTTGATAAACAATTTTTAACGGCTTACGCGCCAGTCGAGTGTAGCCTGCGTAGCAGGCGCATAAAGGGGGAGGGGGAGGGGTGGAAATATTTCAATTCCCCAATAAAAATCATTTAATCATTTATACTCATCACGTTTTCAAGAAAGTAGAGTCTGTTTGACGGCTAAAAATAATTACATTTTTGAGTTTGAATTAGTTTGGTCCGGCAGTTTTAATTAGGTTCGGCAAACAACGTTAAGTTCGGCAGGGTCTGCCGCATTATGCGGCATCGGAGCGGCGGCTGATTCATACGGCGTTCTTCACATGTGCCGAACCTAATGCATGAATTACATACACCTTATTCTATGGTTTAGCATGTAATACGCGCGGATATTTTGCGAGTTGCGTAGTATTTTGTAGTCCGTATTTTTGCCCTGTTCTACAGTGTAATAACGTGGCATATTTTGCGCGTTCTTTTGCCCTAATATGGTCTGAAATGGCGCAATACTGGAATAATAAACTGCAGTAACTCGATAATTAGGTTCGGCACATGAGAAAAACGCCGTATGAATCAGCCGCTACTCTGATGCCCTATAATGCGGCAGACCCCAGGTGGCAGACCCTGCCGAACATAACGTTGTTTGCCGAACCTCATTAAAACTGCCGGACCAAACTGATTCAAACGCCGCTCTTCTGCCGTACTTTATTCATCAATTAGGTTCGGCACATATGAGTGGAGCGGCGTTTGGAACGGGCCTAAATTTCATAGAAAACAGACTTCAGTGCCTTCTTGTCACAAGAAAGTCACGAGTTGTCACAAATCGAAACTACCAGCCACGTGATTTCATTGCCGCTTTTAGATAAAGGAGAATATCGTGTATCAAGTTCCGCATCACCAGATAAGACTGAACAGGTTTGGTCTCGAGCAAGGATCTTCGTGTGGAAATCTAAGAAAATATGTCAGTTGCTTCGTTGCTAATACTCTGCTCATCATTCTTAGTACTTGCCTCTGCTGTGGCGATTATTCATCACCGTGATTTACCTGAGAGTCACATGAATGTGGTAAGTGTGGGGACTATTTGTTTGTACTGTCCCCTTGTGATTAGCATAGTGATCCTTAGTGACTCCTTAAATTAGTTGTAGATGGCCGTTGATGCAAACGACTTGATCGCGACATTTTTAATACGTAGAGTATATTATATCCAATTTGACGTTGATTTGTACGCGCGACTTTGCTTTTTGAATCTGATGGATTGAATCAATGTTCGACTAATTTCAGCGCTAGTCTGACTGGTAATCCTGGCAGTAATAATAACTGTTATCGACCGGCTGTGCTTTCACGAGTGGATAAGTAAGATGCATTTTAGGCTCTGACAGATTTCCACACTGGATTACTCAGACTCAGGGTAAATAAGAAGACAAAAATTGTGGTTTTCCAAGTACGGACCGGATTAAAAGTTGAAGTTCCGGTAGAAAGTGAAACTTGCGCTTAAACACAATCGACGACGGCGACAACACAGTATACCACGGACTAACGGTGAAAATAATCGACTGGTGTCTTTGTTCAACTTGATACGTGACAACATTGATAGAACCTTTTTTTCAGTTCGACTTTTCCTTTCAGGCGAAAATAAATAAAATGTGTAACTTGACCTGGAATGGGTCACGTTGATGAAAACATCGAGCGAGTCTGATCACGCAAAGCATTTTGTCACGCCATAAAAAATGGCCTGTAAACATGGAAAAATAGCCGTCTTATAGGCGCACGTGACTACTGCTGGAGGAGAAAAGAATGAAAAGTATAATTGGTGTAAATATGCAGTTATGTGGATACGAATGCATGTAAAAAAGTTTAAATAAGGCACTGTTGTCGACGATGTAAAACCAGCATCTTGGCGTGGTTTTACTACTTCTGTTTGGAAGGTGATCTTGCAAGGTGATCGATCGCTAGGTGAGTGTTTTTATATTTTACAACGTTTACTTTTCATAGCCTGCGTCGCAGACAGTCTAAACCGCCGAGGATTATGTGACGCGTCCGGCAGCACATCGAAGGACAGCTTTAATTGTTACCCGACCTCAAAGACCACAAGAGAGTCAAAAATTCTAGTCAAAACAAACCTTGGAGGAAGCTACATTTGCATAATCACTGCTATGTCGGCATTTTGTTGAATGTGAACCAAAAGATCACACATTCCCTGCAAATGTTGTCATCAATTTCTTCATCTTCTGTGAAACTTTTAGTCAATCATAATAAACGTTCAGCAAGTAAGAAACAAACTTTTAATTTGAGCCTTTTCGTGACTTCGAATTATTGCGTTCGACGAAGGAGAACGCACCCTAATCGAGAAAAACTCTTGCTTCTATGGACTATACGACGTTGTCAATTTGGCCCCCCCAGAAAATTTTTCAGGGGCGAATGACGTCATCTCCATGCCATGTGCTTCTGATTTGCTGTTTGGAGTGATTTCTCTCGACAAAATTGTCCTGTGTTATGGTCTGTTATCGCTGCTGTTTGGAGGGTTTTCATCCAAGGTAGAAGAGTTTTAATCAGCCACCGAACGTCGTAAAAGGAGTGGAAATCGAGTAACTCGATTCGTTGTTTTATAGGCAAGGTAAACCAGCGTGTTTGCATGCAAAACGATTCACAAAACTAGCTAAAATTTCAAATCGTTAGCATTTCATGTAAAACGAGTGAGTAGAATAAGGATCAAAATTGTTTTATCGCTTCTTTGAATTTGTATTCTATAGTTATTCGCAGAATGTTTAGGCATTTTGATGAGGAAATCATTATTGAATATTATGAGTGTATTGACTATGAACGAAAAGTTGATGTGCTGTGCCTCGATCTATTTTCAAATTGAAGTGAAAGTATTTGTAGAAGTCTGTGGAGTTTTAGAAGTTGTGTAGTGCTCTGTGTAGTGCCAAAAGGTATATTAAACAACTAAAGTGAAATAAATAATTATTTGTCGTGTACATGATAATTCATTTCTATTCCATATGAATTTTAGTGTAAAAATGAATGCAAATTGCCCATTCATTTATGACTTTGTACGTTTCTGCTTTGTGAATGTCACATGAAGTGCTAGGAGCGACTTCTATTCACGTTGTTTTACAATATTCTGACATCGATGAGAATTTGCCGTGCCATTCATTATTTGAGGTTCTTTTTGACCTTTGGTAAACAATCACTGCTATGATGACAGATCATGTTTCCGTCCGGTTGAATGGCTTCTTGTGTAACAGTGTAATACCCAATTTACGATAACATAGCTTGCAAGCAAAGAAAAATTCCACTTTAACATATCAAGAACTGCACAGTGTCACAATTTTTTCACAGTTTATTGAACCCCTTCGAAAAGAACACAACCCATTTCTTGATGCGACAAATTCCAGTTTATTTTGCAGAGAGATGTTCTTTTGGCTCGTCACGCAATCTTTCCTCCAAAATGTTGTGTGATGAGATTCCTCTCTCGCTCATCCTCATCGCTAGCCCCATTTGAGGCATATTAAATTGCATAGTTTGCCAACAACCTTGCTCCTTTGCTACTACCTGACTCTCCATCTTAGGTCGAACGCACTCCCCTAATCGCTGATTACTACTAGTTATAAGCGAAGCCCGAAGATAGACGGACACGCTGTCACGCTCAAATGTTAAATAAACAATTGGAAGAAGCTTACATTTGCATAACCACAGCTCCGTCGGGTTAAGAAGCTTAATTATCCCACAATAGGACTTAATATTCCTCGGGAGAGCCTCAGTTAAGTAAATTTTCTTGTACCAAGCTTATGTACTTCAAAATTTCGAAGTATCGTCAAGCGTACGGGTTCTTTATGGAGCCAAAAGCGTATACGTGTTGATTATCACGCGCTGTAAAATAACGATGGAACACCATAGAAATTCATCGTATTGGTGGTTTTCACTGTCACGCAATAAAAAAATAAAATCGAAACCATTCAACGACAGAAGCTATGAATTTCAGATAAATAGATAAACAATTTGTCCAAATCTCAGGTCTGTGCGGTGCACCGTTTGCGAGTTATTTGCCGAAACTTTCCACGCAAATTTATAAAGCTCAGTATGGAGACGCCATATTTGTGTCCTTCCGAAGGGCACAAACATGGCCGCCGTGATGTCAGAGAAACCATCTGGAACTTAATTTTGCTATTAATAGCGACTACTTTTGGCTCATGATCTATTATACTTTAACATAAACAGCACTTAGTACATTGGGAATGTTCAATCTGCCAAAATGGAAAGGAAAGGCCTTTTTTGAATCAAAACAACTTTGTCACGGCACTCAGCTTGATATCACATATGGCGGAGAACTGGAATATTCAAAATGCTCTGTTTTTAAAACGAGGGGCACAACCAAGCTGGAAATTTGCAAAAAGATATATTTTTAGTTTATCTTACACCTAGGGAGATCGAAAGTTTAGCAGGCCTATTGAATTTTGATTTCAGAACTTTATGACGTAACATGAAAACCAAGAATATACTGACCTAAAGGCTGAAAAATACTCACGAAACCTTTCGGCTGATCGGTTAGAAACAAAATATGAAAGCTGTGAGAAGTAAATGTTGTAAAATATAAAAACACTCACCTAGCAATCGATCACCTTCCAAACACAAGCAGTAAGCCAAGATGTTCGTTTTACATCGTGGGCCATCGGTAGGTCATCGTTGATACGAAGTGTTCGCGAAGAGACCACAAGATCTGTATTTATTTGTGCTGATTGGCTACGAAGTATATTCTATTGTTACTTACTTACATTCGGAAATCTTACAGGACTGCAATAGTGACTACTGGCGCAGGCGCAGTAGTCACAAAAACGGTGGCAAATACAATCTCGTCCCCAGGGTCTCCCTCTCTCTCCTGCCAGGAGATTACATCACAAGAAAACGCATGTCGGTTAAAACTTTGAACATTTGACGTATCGTATGCAATGCAACATACATCTTCAGAAGTGACCATTTACGATATAGAGAAACCTCTTCTGGGATGCGAGGTTTTTTCTGGTGAGGGTTACGTGGGTAGGGTTTATGTTTCAAAGGAAAAAGAACGAAAATATTAACCAAAATTTCCTGACTTTGACAGAGCCAAATAATTCGCTACAATGGCTACCCAGCGGAGGAGTACCACGTGACTACAGACGATGGTTACGTCATCACCATACAGAGGATACCGGCAGGACGAAAAGAAGTTTTCACAGATGTTCCAAAGCCTGTGATTTTCCTCCAGCACGGACTTCTCTGTTCCTCTTCGAACTGGGTCACAAATTTGCCAAACGAAAGTTTTGCCTTCATCTTAGCCGATGCAGGATTTGATGTGTGGCTAGGGAATGTTCGAGGGAATACATATGGCCTCCATCATCTCAAGTATCCAGTCCATTCTGATGAATTTTGGGATTTTAGGTATGTGAATTCTGACGCGACAAGGCTTCGGTACTTTAAAGTGGTTGATCTTACTTAGGTGGAAGGGGTGTGAATGGGGATTCTGCATTCCCTTCCTACTAGCCTGCAAAGCAGGCGGTTTTGCGGGGGGAATGCTTCGAAAACAGCGATTACGAACGACCGGCCGCCATTTTTTCCTCTCCCCAGTTTCTCCCTTGTTCGTGCGTTCAAAATGGCGGCGGTCGTTCGTAATCGCAGTTTTCGAAGCATTCCCCCGGCAAAACCGCCTGCTTTGCGGGCTACCTTCCTACTTTCTAAAAAATATAACGTCTGGATGGGGGCGGGCGCAACAATAAAGGACTTACCCATACTCCGCTTCCCCTGCTTCGAGTAATAAAGGACCATCTGAACTCCGTATCTCTAATAATAATTCCCGTCACAAGATCTGAAATTTGAAGCAAGTGAAGCTTTAGACCGTATCTCACAGTCGTCTTCAGCAAAGTGAGCTCTGTGTTGTCACGTGGTTTTGTAATGCGACAACAGGTTGGTGACAATGGCGGGTAATTCGTAGACCGTGAACATCAAAAGGAAAATAAAGGAGACCATGCACATAAGACGCCAACTACGAATTACGCGCCATTTTCAACCACTTGTTGTCACGTGACTGAATATACATAAAACTACGTGACAACGTGGGGCTCACTAGGCTGAATAAGACTGTGAGTTACAGTTGGAAGCTTCTTTTTGCTTTAAGACTTGCAGACTTTGTGATGGGATTATTGTTTTTTAATTTATTTTTCAAGTTGTTATTTGTGACTCAAGACGCAAAAGAGAAGTTCATTTTATCAAGTGACTTAATAAACGCTCGTAACCAAGCTGATTGGGAAACCTACGCTATAGGGGTTGGACTCAGGCGGGAGAAGAAAGATGTCTCTTCTGCCGCCTGGGGAAGGGAGAGTTCGGGGACTGGACTGTACGTACTGAAGAGAAAATGAACCGGGATTATAGATGTATTTACACAGTTCCTACGTCACCGTGTAGACGTAAAACTGGGACAACTTTTCAAGCTATCACCACATCCTCCTTTTTACGTTGCTGAATGCTAGAACCAGTCAATTTTTCTCTTTTTTACAGGAGATCTGTTCTGTAGAACAAGATCCACCCTAAGATCAGAGAACAGCCTAATTTGAACATTTGTAAAATCTTATTGCATGGGAAAGATTATTTAAAGTATATTAGAAATAATTAACACTAGAACATTTTATTATTCTTAAATTCGTAGTTATGTAGTTAACGTAATATGTAGTCAAGCTGTAGTCAATGTATTGTAAAGGAATTTGACATGCATGACTCTTAGGAAGACCATTGTTTTAATTACTAAATCGCGTTTAAATAAAGACTGATGATGATGATGATGACAATGACGATGACAATGACGATGACGATGATGGGTTGAAACGTTTTGAAGTAGCTAAACTAGAGAGTGACGTATTAATCTAATTTCTGGCCACATTTTTCATCTTACAGCTGGGATGAGATGGCTCGCTATGATCTTCCCGCTATGTTAAAGTTTGTGTTGTCAAAGACATCACAGCCTTCACTGTTTTACGCCGGACATTCACAAGGAACACTGATAGCGTTTGCAGAGTTCTCCAGAAACAAAGAATTGGCCAAAATGGTGAAGAAGTTCTATGCTCTAGGACCCGTGGCAACAGTTGGTCATATGGAGAGCCCCATTAAATACCTGTCTTATTTCATACCTGAAATTGAGGTACTGTGCACTTTTCGGCATTCTTCTCGCCTTTGCAACTTAACCTTAAAAATATCCTTTAACGAAACACAAATTAACTTTCTGATAAAGTTTACTTGAGTTATAGTTTTAGCAGACAAACATTTTCCTTTGCGCACTCGAATCCTTCTCCGTTTGAGAATTTTTTGCCCTTATGGCCAGCTCTCAGTCAACCTGCGTGGTCTGATATAATTTTTGTTTACTTCTTTGCAGGGTTTGTTCAAGATTTTTGGTGTGCGAGATTTTCTTCCATCAGATTTCATCATTCGCTGGCTGGCTGATTACGTGTGTTCTGAAGAAGACTTAGAGACGTACTGCTCAGATATCATTTTTATCATATGTGGATTTGATAAGAAGCAGCTTAATGAGGTCAGTTGAAAATGTTTGGTTGAAAGAATATTCTAATTAATCAACTCACAATCATCAAGTCAACCCTGGACATGTTTGTTACGATATTTTAAGTCATCTTTCTGCTGTACAAAACTGATTACCTTCAAATTGAAGAAAACCTCGAAAAATAATTTCTACGGTATAAAAATAACAAAGCAGTAATTATAAACTGAAAACTAGAAAGGATTGCTACGACTGAACAAGATTAAGGCGGATTACAAGCAGCAAACTTGAAAAAAAAATGGACAATAAAAATGTAACATGAGAATGTACGCTACTAAAGGAAGGATATAGTGTCGTATAAGAAGGGGATGAGTGCGTGTCTATTATCAGGAATTTTCATTTCTCTGATTTTCTTCTCGACAGACTCGACTTCCAGTCTATTACTCGCATACTCCAGCAGGGACATCAGTTCGGAACATGGTTCACTTTGCTCAGGTATACTAACTTGTACACAAGACTCGATACAGATATGATTTTTGTGTTTAGGTCAGTGAATTATGCTCGAACCATGTTTACTTATATGAAACGTTTTTAAAACTCTCAACAGATGTACTTGTCCAAGAAGTTCCAGATGTACAATTTTGGAAGCGCGGAGAAAAACAGAGAACACTATGGACAGGTGAGGTGTGGGAACGGCGGATCGTAAAACGGCTGTTCAGTTCTGTAGCACTGAATTCTGTTCCTATAGTCCTAGAACACAGGCCACTGTGACGCCTTTCTCGTATACATCCTAGCTGTTACGAGAATTAATAGAGGGTCCAAAATAGGTTTGGCGGGATGCGGAATGGGGCTTAAAATCAAGGCGGGTTGCGGGATATGAAAAATTTAAGTGCGGGATACGGGATGAAATTGTTTCGGTGGAATTTAAGGCGGGATGAAATATCAAACACGTCAACAGGTCAAAAACAGCAAGTACAGTAAACCCGACCTTTTGTTGATAGATAAACTTTGTTTCGGTGACTATTGTGTTTCTACCAAAATAAATAGTTTTAATTTCTCGACCATTTAAAAACAACGAGACTAACTAAGGTATACAGAGCAGGAGTTTCGTAGTTAAAACTGTTTTAATTTCTCCTCTAAACTAAGTACACAGAGTTAATAAGAGTTAATACACAGAGTTAATACACAGTTATACAAAACGTTGCCAGAGCACTTTATTCAATATTGTGCATTTGTATTCAGGACACACCGCCATTATACAATGTGTCCGCCATGACGGTCCCTGTGGCACTGTACTGGGCACAGAATGACTGGTTAGCTGACCCACAAGACGTGGAGGCTCTCCTTCCTCTGCTGCCCAATAAGATGTACAGCAACTATATCAAGAACTGGGATCATCTGGACTTCATCTGGGGACTGGACGCTGCTAAAATAGTTTACAGTGATATCATAAAACATATGAAAGCACTGATATGAATCTGCTTTAGGTCCTTTAGAACAGAATCCAAACCAGACTGCTTGCAGTGGATTTTTAATCTCGAAGTCCATTCAGCGGAAGACGAATTTGTATCGTGACAAGAGTGAACTGCAAGCAGTGTGAATCTAAAGTTAGCCATTTTGGTCTATCTGATATCAAAGAAATAAACCTGACCTTTTCATTGGTTATTTTTAAATTGTTTAAAAGCCAAAGACAATTACTATATTTGTGTAAAGCAAAGCATTTTGACACTTGCGTAAAAATTGTCATTTAGTAAACAAACAAATATAACAAAGAAAAAAAGTGTGTTATATTCAGTCACTTTGCTATTTTTTTGAAGAAAAAGAATGAAAACCTGTTTTAAACATGCGATGCATTTAAAAGCCTAAGGTCATATTTCCCAGTTTGGAAAAGGCAACGATAATGATGCATTTAAAAGTTACAACAGTTGTAGATGCTTTTAAAATAATCAACTTATTTCAGCCATGCCAATTTGTAAAATCTCTATCAATTTATCGTATACGTAGTATACCTTAAAGTTTATCAAGCTGTACCTAATTTTATGCCAATGAGGAAATATTTTTATGTAATGTTAAGAAAGATAGGAATAAGACGTTTGTAACTCGGTGTGCGGCTTAGAAGCTGAATATTTTTCCTTTTGTGACTAGGGCCAAAACGAAGCATACTCAGGGATCTAGAAAAACCTTCTGATTTAGAAATAAAAAATAACGCACTATACAGAGTGTTACTGTCTGATTGGCGGCTCGAGAGTACGGTGAAGGAGCTAAACCGTCTAGCCTGCGAATGGTGGTCGCACCTTTAGGCTTGGTTGTTTGTCGTTGGTCCCATTCTTCGGTCGTTCGGTTATCTTCGGTTCCAGCGTCAAACGAGCACGAAAGGTATAGCGGCGATCTCGGACGTGGGCTAGAGATTTCTTCGCTCATAGTGTTAATTTATTGTTGTAGAGCAAGAGGGAAATTTAACGCTCTTGTTAGTTTTGAACCGTTCAGGCGAAAAATGAATAAAGGAAAATTGAACAACTAAAATTTGTCTTGTTTTGCAATTTGATTGGGACTGCACTGACTGCACACTGTAATGGATTGAATTCAATCAAATAACTGTGGTGGTGGGGAATTTACTTCTCCTGATCCAAGTATGACTTCGACTCAAAAGCGGGATTGTCCGTACAATCAAGAGGACGAGCTCAAGTCTGGTGCAAGCTCGGATAACTATTTTTTTTACACTAGAAAAGGGGGTGAAGAATTTCCGAGTGAAGCTGACTACAAGCAGTTTTTTAATCTGGTTTTTAAGGCAATAGTTCAAACTTAGATGGAATTTTGATCAGTACCTTTATGCATGTTTGACTTCAGTGTATAGAGTAGATATGTAGACGCTAATCTCTTTTGGGAAATAAAATTTTGCAGCATTGGATTGCACAGACCTGTCAAAAGAGACACATAAATATCTATCAGTTACGTTCTTGACCAAGACCACTTTGGAAAGCTGACTTTTCGAGTGTTAGTATAAAGGCTGACCCTCGAAAAGTCATTTCCAAACTTGCCACGGACGCTATTTATAATATATGGGCGCTGTGTTTAATTGTTTAATATCCTGTTCGCAGGGTAATTTTAAAGCGATGACGGTCACTTCACGTGACCGTCATTCGCTTAATGTCAGCATTCAATGGATGGGCCGTGTTTAGCTTTGCGATTACTCCATTCGGACCGAGGAGATGGTTCTGGCGAGGGATAATCGTTCATTGATTCATCCTCGGTGTAAGAACTTGGGAAACTCACCAGTGACGCAAAACAAAACAAAACAACAAAGAACCTTGAAAAATTATAGAGCAGGGAACGACTCTTAAAAATATGAATTTCACAAGTTTTTACTCCAAGGTAATTCGCCTGTTTTAAGCAACTATAGTATCTCGATAAACTGTGTTTGATTTCTTGCTGTTACACGATGCTTTCGGGTCAGGTGTCAGCGTTGTACTTTATCAGTTAAAATAAACATGGCTCTAAAAATAAACGTAACCATAACATCCGAAAAATCTGGTTAAAACAACAAGCATCTATTGCGCATTTTCCGATAATAAAGTAAAAGCGAACAGAGATGGCCATCAAGTAGAAATCAAGAAAACGCCGTGTGGAACACTAAGCAAAATTCACCCGGACAGTTAGAAAGGACTTAAAGTATAAACAAAAGATTTTTGTTAGAAAACAGAAATTTCTACATTTGTATTCTTTACAAAAATCGATATTCATGATTCATGATTCATGATTCCTGTCCTGTTTTACCTCAATGATTCATGATTCATTCATAAATTTCATTCGATATTCATGATTCATTTGTCATTGTTTTCATCCAGTTTTGAAAATAACTTCACTGTGTGTAGCATACCTAATCACACACTGAATCACAGTCAAGTTGATAGGTAAGGCATGAAGATTTGAATCACGTTTTCAGTGTTTTCCTGTAAGGTGCTCCCCGAGAAAATTTTGAAAATTAGATGCTCGGAAATGCTATTTTCGGCCATTTCCGCGATATAACTGTTAGGAAGTTTTGCAGTTTGCATTCTATATTCACGCGCCTCCAATATTGATGGAAGGATATTCATTTGTTGTTCATGATTCTTTTAGCTATCTCTCGTTATTCATGATTAGCAAGTTTTAAACATGAAGATTCATGATTCCTACCAATTTTACAGCTATGATTCATGATTCATGATTCCGCTTCCACCCCCGACACTGCTTGTCTCACTTCGTCTATCTTCCAACAGTAAAGAATCGGATTTAATGATAGATAGATAGATAGATAGATAGATAGATAGATAGATAGATGGATGGATGGATGGATGGATGGATGGATGGATGGATGGATGGATGGATGGATGGATGGATGGATGGATGGATGGATGGATGGATGGATGGATGGATGGATGGATGGATGGATGGATGGATGGATGGATGGATGGATGGATAGATAGATAGATAGTAACTTTATTTAAACACGGTAAATTCATCAGAAATACAATTATAAAATACTAATGATAATAAATGCAATACTAAAAACTAAAACAATACTAATTTAACTCTCATAACTCTGCTTTACATGAATGCCGTGTGCTATAAAAGGTAAAAGATTATTTTGTAACTAAGAAAAGTGATGTCGGCAACCAATTCGAAAACCGTTGAGAGTTTCTGCTTGCCGCAAATCAGGTGGTAAGCTGTTCCAAAGCACCGCACCTTGGTAACTAAAACTGTTTTTTAGATAGTTTGTGCGGGGCAAAGGAACAGCAAGTTTGCCCACGGTGTCTCTCAGTTCGTATTGATATATATTACTCCTATCAGTAAAGATAGATTGCAAATAGGTAGGTACAAGACCGTTAAGAGATTTGTACACCATTATTGCTTCTTGTATTTGCCTTTGAGATTCCAATCCTTTCCAGCCGAGCCGTTCAAAGAGAAGTCCGGCATTTGTGTCATAGCTGGAAAAGGTTAGAATACGTGCAGCGCGGTTTTGCAATTTTTGTAGTTTGTCAGAAAGGGTCTTGGTCTTATTACAGTGTCCCCAAACAAACCTACAATAATCAAAATGAGGCTGTATTAAGGCACTGAAAACAGAATGCAGCGTGCTTTGAGGAACAAATCGTCTACACCTCTTTAAAGCTCCCAGGCCAGATGCAATTTTCTTAGAAATGGACTCGATGTGCACATTCCAAGAGAGATTTTCGTCAATGTGCACACCAAGAGATTTAGTGCTAGAAACTTGCTTTATAGATTTATCATCAATTGAAAGGCTAGGAGATTTGTCAAAAGTACTTAACCTTTGTCTCGACCCGATTAACATAAATTCTGTCTTGCTTGCATTTAATGTTAATTTGTTCGCGATAAGCCATTCATTGACCTTAGCTAGGTCGCGATTTAAGACCTCATTAATCGTGTCGACACAGTTACTGGCAAAGGTCAAGTGAGTATCGTCTGCGTACATTCGAGGCTTAGAGATTGAGAGACAATTAGAGAGATCGTTAATATAGATTAGAAAGAGTAGTGGCCTTAAAATTGTTCCCTGTGGAATCCCACAAGTTAGTGATTGGCTGTTAGAGAGCGAACCATTTACGAAACATTTTTGTTTACGATTATCCAGATAAGAACGAAACCAACAATGAGAAGTTCCTTGTACGCCATATTCATGTAATTTAGATAAAAGAATATGGTGATCGACAGTGTCAAACGCTTTTTTTTTTTCAGTTTAAGAAAACTAAAGTGGACGTATATTGGCCAGCTATTAAACCTGACGAAGATAACTTGGGCTTTAAATTCAGTGTAGTTTTGGCCTTACTTCAATGTTCATTATCAAATGTTCAATGCTTATTATCAGATACTTCTACCTTGTAAAACTTACAGTCATTGTTTGGGAGTAAAACCATCTGCTTGGCTAGATGAATTGTTTTTGAAAATAAACAATTCATGGCTAGACCCAATGTAAAGCATGAAACAGGCGCTTAGCTTTACATTCTGCGTTAATGCGAAGGAGCTAGTTAAAAGCATCCGTGACAGTTAGAGAATTTTGACCAAAGCATTCCACCTTGCAGTCAAGCTACCGAAAGTCGATCACATTGCAGAGTAATGGCGACAGCAAACATTTCTGAAGATGGAAAGCAGAAGACATTTGAACAACTCGGCAGGTTTAAAGTCTGGAATACACGGCCAGGTCACGGTCAAGTAGCCTTGCAACAACTGATCTATGTGTTGGTCTTATTTCAGAGCCTTTCTATGTTACCTTTTTTATTTTTGTAGTGAATGAACATTGGAAAATTTGTCGTAACCTGTTAGCAGCAGCTTTGATAAGCACTATTTTGTGTGGAGTGTCTCTGTTGACACTGGCTGCAATAAGCGTGGACAGACTTCTCGCCCCGGCTTTTGTTGGGGCTGAGATCAGACAAGTTGTAACTTTGAAGCGAACCTACGCTAACGTTATTACCTTTTGGGTGGTGTCCACAGTGATTTCAACAATGTACTTTCGGAATTTCCTAATATTATTTCAAAGCTAAACTTTGTTTGCAATGAATCTAATAGATAAGCTCCAGATATTTTGTATCTCATAATACAATGATAGGTTAGTCTGTTCCATTGTATTTCAGTTATTTCAGTTAGCCTCAGTTACATACTGTACTAGGTAGCAAGAACTAGATATTGAGTCTCACATAAGTCTGAGTTTTATAACCTGTCCCCATTCTAACCTTTACACTGACAGGCACAAATAATTTGCTTTTGAAAATAAGGAGTGGGTAATGGACCTGGGTCCATGTTTTGTATACGTCCTAGGCACTAAAGTATCAGCTACAGTTTTCACAATAGGAAAGTATTGAGAAAATAGTCTGTCTGCCATTTAACTGATGGCGTCCAGAGTCAAATCTCGCAGACTGTGAGTCATACATTACAAACACAATATTTTGATAATGTAGATGCACAAACAAGGTTGGGTTCATTCAGTTTCACTCTGCTGGCATACACCAAAGACCCTCCATGCTGAGCTAAAAAAACAGAAGTGCAAACAAAAGTACAATGATAATTTCAGATGGTGAAATGTTAACAGTAGTAATTGTTTATAAACACTGAAAAAATCGCTTGAAAGAACGTTACTCTAGCAGCTGAATTTTCACTTGTAAAATATGGTGCAATCATGATGAAAGCAGAAGTGAGGTAAGCTAGGCCTTTGCTCAAAAGTCATTTGAAGAAAGCCTTATCTTTTATCTTTATCTCACATGCAGCTCTAATTGTACTGTATGAAATATTACTGAAACTAAAATTAAAATTTTACGAAATCATTTCACCATCTAGCTTAAACCTTTCATTTCTCATCTCTAGATCCCTCGCATTCTGTTTTTCAAAGGCAAAGAGAAACTTCGGATCGGATATGGGTATTGTCATAATTATATGCTTCATTCCCGTTCTCGACGCAGGCTCGTTTTCTCGACAGCAGTTAACTAAAACCTCCAATATTCCTGGCGATACGTGACGTGCTGTTCGTCGGGGTCTTCTCAGCGCCCGTTCGCCATATGCGAGGTTGCCTAAGTAAGAGATGATGTTAATTGATAAAAGTTAGCTCGATGAACAGCAAAGTACTTGTCTCATTGTGTCCCTCACTACTTGTCTCACTTCGTCTATCTTCCAACAGTAAAGAATAGGGTTTAATGACGAGTTTAAGTACACTAAAGTATATGTATAACGCCAAGCGAGAAAAACAGACGTAGTTAATCCCCTATTAGCCACCAAAGCCATCGTTACACCATCGGGCAGATAACAAGCGACTAACGTCAGTTGCAACCACAGCGCAGTGGAAACTGCCTTCCTGTATCGCGCTATGTTCAGTGGATTTATTTGGTTCGGTTGTTGAGCTTGGTCTTGCACTTGATTTTGACGATGACGCGAACTGAGAGTGACGAAAACTTTTGTATAAGAGTAAATGGAGGTGACTAGACACAGCGATATAACTATAATGGTGTAAAATATTGTTATAAGGCCATTCCAAAAGTGCATTATTGAAAAGGCAGTGCACACAGCCCAGAACGTAATAAGGATCACGTAGGTTCGTTTCAAAGTTAGAACTTGTTTATATCTCAGCCCCAACAACAGGGCGAGAAGTCTGTCCACGCTTATCGCAGTCATTGTCAACAAAGACACTCCGCAGAAAATAGGATCTGCTATTATACGTGGTATTAATACGTAACGACACATACTCCAATGTTCATTCACTACAGACATCAAATAGGTAACATAGAGAGGCTCTGAAATTAGACCAACACAGAGATCGGTTGTCGCAAGGCTTCGAAGCAACAGCTTGGACGGCGGATGAAGTGAAGATTCCTTGCGAAGAGCGGCTAGGATCAGAGTATTCCCAAAAAATGCAGTTATGGACAGAAAAATGTTTAAAACGAAAAGAAATGTGAGTTGGCCGTGTGTTCCAGTAGTTAAACCTGTCGAGCACAACAGTTGCTCGATAGTTTTCTGCTTTCCATCTCCAGAAATGTTTGCTGTCGCCATTACTGTAATTTACTGTAATGTGATTGACTCTCTGGGTAGTTTATGTGCAAGCTGGAGTGTTTTGATCAAGATTCTGTAACTGTTACTGAAATTTCTAGCTGCTTTGCAATAACGAATTAAAGCTAAGCACCTGCTTAATGCTTTACATTGCGTTTAAGCCATGAATTATTTATTTGCAAAAACAATTCATCAAGCCGAGCAGATGGTTTTACTCGCAATAAATGACTGTAAGTTTTACAAGGTAGAAGTATCTGATAATAAGCACTGAACATTTGATAATGAACAGTGAAGTAAGGGCAAAACTACACTAAATTTATAGTCCAAGTTTAAGATACGAGGCTAAGCTTTCTTTTCAATTTTAGGGCATCCACCGGTTATCCTTAATTATTTCTCCCCTCACTCCGTCAACGAAAAGTAAAATGTCATTCTTTCAGTTCTTTTTTAGACAACCAGATGATGTTGAAACAAATAGTGGGGCGGGTGCTGATATTAAATATTTCAGAAATAGAACAGTTACGTTTAAAGAAATATCATCCCTAAGCAATTCATCCTGCTCAAACCGGAGATAATCGCTGACCATGATGGGCCACGTGTATCTACCAGTTTACAAGGCCTAATTACCTCTAAGATTGATTTCCCGTTATATGGGTTCAGCGAGCAACTAAAAACAGTTCTTTTAAAATTCTCTGTCTTGTGACATTCTACGTTGACGTGGTGTCGATCGAGTCGTTGTCACTGTTGTCCTTTTTGCTTTTGGATAGCTTGAAACTTCCAGTTGTTAATTTCATCTTTAAAATTGTAAATTTTAAGAGTTTCGTCATGCAAGGCTTCTCTGAATGATCCTATTCAGTAGAAAGGAAAGAGATCGTCATTTCATTTTTTCGAGAAGGGACTAAAGTACTTTTAGAAAATGGAAAAGTTTTTAAAACTTTCTTTGCACTTGCGGACTTTTGTTAACTGCCAATCGGAAATTCACGTTACTGGCGGTGGAATATTAATTTATATAATTTGCCAAGACGAAACGGTTGAATGGTTAATTTGGTCGGGAATATTACTGTGGATTTTCTCAAGTAATTTATTTTAATTCTTTTATAAAATTGACAAATGTACCTTGAATGTTGTTAGCATGCCTCGAGGAAAGAAGAGAATGTGATCGATGGCGTTTCTAAATAAGAAGTGCATGTTAGAAAAATGTCCGTGTCTTTAAAATACACAACACCACCACTTTTTATGCAGACTCTCGCAAGTTGTGTTGACAACTTTCCTTTCATTTTATTCTGGCTGCCAAATAGGTCCTTGTTGTTGAACCCAAAATTAAAGCAGAGGAAACGTATAAGTGGACATCTGCTTTAATATTTACATTTGCGAATAATTAGAAATTCTAAAGAAACTGCTTCCCGTGTTGGCAACGTACATTATGGGCTTTATTTGAGAAATAAAAGTAACAAGTACGCCTGGCTTTGTGAGCATGTTAATTTCTCTGAATTTTTCAATTACGCTTCGAAACTAAATGGTAGAAATTAATCATATCCCACCTTTCTAGAATATTAATTTCTTAATTTCTTTAATTTCTTTAATTATTAATTTTTTTAATTTCTTTCTTAATTTCTTTCTTTCTTATTAATTTCGAATACGACCAACACAGAGACCAGCTGTTGCAAGGCTACGAAGTAACAGCTTGGACGGCGGATGAAGTGCAGACTCCTTGCGAAGAGCAGCTAGGATCAGAGCATTTCCAAGAAATGCAGTAATGGAGAAAAAAAATGTTCAAAACTGAAATAAATGTCAACTGGCCGTGTATTGCAGTAGTTAAACCTGCTGAGCACACAAGCTGTTCAAATGTTTCCTGCTTTCCATCTCCAGCAAAATTTGCTGTCGCCATTAGTTTGTTTTGATTAAAAGTATTCTAGCGTGTTTGCAATATTGAGCAATCGAAAGGTTAGCGCCTGTTTAGTGTTTAATATTGTGTTAGCCATGTATTATTAATTTGGGAAAAACAACTCATCTTGGCAAGCCAGGTTTTACTCCCAAAGAATGACTGAACTTTTTACAAGGGGAGAAGTACCTGTTCTTTTTTCATTTGATAATAAATGTCAAAATAAGGGCAACACTATACTGAATTTATAGTCCAACTTTAAGGTCCGAACTAAGCTTACTTTTTAATTTCAGCAAGATTTTATATCATCTTATGGTTTTGAAAAATCTAAATTTTTTAACAACTTCACGTTCTCAAATTTATAAACTACATAATCTACGTATGATAACACGTCGTACCATCATCTTAGCTTAATCTTTCAAGTTGCAATCCATTTCCATCCTAGCCATCCGCAGCCATAGACGTTTGTTAACAGTTTCAGTGCTCTAATATTTTGGTTGTTCAAGAATCTGTTAAAATCCGTGACAAAGCCCCTTTATTGAATTGCGAAAGCTTTAATTGTTCTCAATCTTGTACTCGTAAAGCTATCTAATGGTCACTATTAGAAAATGCATTAGCGAACAGGCTAAGTTTTTCAAGAAAACTTCATATAATTGAATGTTTAAAAATATCTTCAGTTTTTAAATATTCGTTGAATTTTGGATTAAATACTGCTGAAGAAAAATTATGGAAAATCTAAAACGTCGACTAAAATGGGAGAAAAACTCGAATCGTTTAATATAAAAATCAAGTCATATTTCGTTTTATCACAGATATGATAAGATTACTAAATATACACATTCTTTGAACAAGAAAAGCCTTTATAAAAAAATTGGCATTGCTCGCCATTCTCCACTCAAATATAAAGTACGACCTCTCGGCTTGCTGGCAGCGTTTTGAATAGCCTAGGTTGCCTTAGTTTTCCTTACTTATCTAAACTCTCTTGTTCATTCCCTTGACTCATGCAGTTCTCGAGAAGAAAAATAGAAATATTTAAAATTATTAACAAGCCTTTAAAACTTTCTTTTTTACAACAATATAAGTTTTACAGAGTAAATCTCGCCCATATTTAAGGACATCACTGGGAAAATCTTATTAACCGTTAACTATTGCTTTTATTTTTTTCTAAGGGATGATATAAGTCGACAAAGGCTAACTCGATGAACAGCAAGGCAGTTGTCTGATTGTGTCTTTCACTGCTTCTCTCACTTCGTCTATCTTCCAACAGTAAAGAATCGGATTCAATGACGAGTTCAAGAAAACTAAAGTAGTTGTAAACTGGAAAGTCTGATAAACATATAGAGTTAGTCCACTATTATATACGAAAGCCATCGATATACCCTGGGGCAGGTAACAAGCGACTAACGTCAGCTGTAACCACAGTGCACTGTTCACTGCCTTTCTGTATCGCGCTATGTTCAGTGGATTTGTTTGATTCGGTTGTTGTAGGCCTTGTAGTTGATTTTGAACTTGATTTTGATGATGACGAAGTTTGAGGAAAATCTTTGTGTAAGAGAAAATGGAGGTTACGAGACACAGTAATACAGTTATGATAATATAGCACATGATTATAACGACATTTAAAAGGTACATTTTTGAAAAGACTGGGTTTATAACCCAAAAGGTAATAACGATCATATAGGTACGTTTCAAAGTTACAACTTGTCTGTATCTCAGCCCCAACAACAGGGCGAGAAGTCTGTCCACGCTTATTGCAGTCAGTGTCAACAGAGACACTCCACAGAAAATAGGGTCTATTATACTACGTGCTGTTAAAACGTAACGACAGATATTCCAATGTTCGTTCACTACAGACATCAAATTGGTAACAAAGAGAGGTTCTGAAATAAGACCAACACAGAGATCAGTTATTGCAAGGCTACGAAGCAACAGTTTGGACGGCGGATGAAGTGAAGACTCCTTCCGAAGAGCGGCTAGGATCAGAGTATTCCCAAGAAATGCAGTAATGGACAGTAAAACGTTGAAAACTGAAAGAAACGTGAGCTGGTCGTGTACTGTAGAAGTTAAACCTGCTGAGCACGCCAATTGTTCAATTTGTCTTCTGTTTTCCATCTCCAGAAATGTTTTCTGTCGCTATTACTCCATAATATGATCGATCTCGGTAGTGTATCCTCAAGGTGGAATGTTTTGATCAAAATCCTCTAACTGTCACTGAAGCATCTAGCTGCTTCGCGAAAACGAACGATGTAAAGCTAAGCGACTGATTAATATCTTATATTGGATCAAGCCATGAATTTTTTATTTGAAAAAAAAAATTCAAAAAGCCGAGCAGATGGTTTACTCCCAAAGAATGAGTGTATTTTTACAAGTAGAAGTATCTGATAATAAACATCGAACATTGGATATTAAACTGAACATCGAAGTAAGGGAAAAACTACACTGAAAAATGTATAATCCAACTTTAAGCTCAGTCCGAGGATTGGGTTACTTTTCAATTTCAGGGCATATTTTATAAATTGTGAAAATATACCGGTTACCCTTAATTATATCACCCCTCACTCCGTCAACAAAAAAATAAACTTTCATTTCTTTTTAGATAAATAGATGCTGACTAAACAAATAGTGATTTGCGTGCTATGACATTTCAAAATAGAACAGTTATATTTGAAGAAACATCATCTCTAGGCGCTTCATTCTGCTCAAGCCGGAGATAATTGCCGACCATGATGGACCACTAGGATCTACCGTAGACTTTACCTGGCAAGTATCTCCAACATTGATTTCCTGTTGTATGGGCTAGACGAGGAACTGGAAACAATTCGCGTGACATTCTACGTTGACATGGTCTCGAAACGTTGTGCTTTAGCTTTTTGATACTTTAAAACTTCCAGATTTTTATTATATTTAATCTTTTAAATTGTAAATTTTAAGAGTTTCGTCCTGTAAGGTTTCTCTGAATGATCCTGTTGAGTAAGAAGGAAAGAGGTCGTCACTTTATTTTTTCGAAAATCTATTACCAGCAGATGACTAAAGTAGTTTTAGACTTTAAAACTCGAAAATGTATTAAAATTGTGCTTGTACCGCGGAAGTTTCTTCTGTACAAACAGATATCTTGTTACTTAATAACTAACGGTCAACAATTACAACTGCCTATCGAAAAACGGTGGAATATTAATTTATATAATTTGCCAAGACAAAACGGTCGAATTTTAATTTGGTCGGGGAATACTACTGCGGATTTTTTCAAGTTATTATTGTTTTTATAAAATGACAAATGTATTTGCATGAATGTTGCTAGTATGCCTCGAGAAAAGGAGAGAATGTGGTCGATAACGTTTGTAAATAAAAGCAGTCAGACGAACTGTCCGTGTTTAATATGTACCACCATCACTTCTTATGCAGACTGCCACAAGATAATTTTTTTGTAACTGACAACTTTCCTTTCCTTTCATTCAGGCTAACAAACAGGTCCTCGTTTCGGAACCCAAAATTAGTGCAGAGGAAACGCATAACTGGACATGTGCTTTAATATTTACATTTGCGAGCACAATTATAGAAATTCTAAAGAAACTGCTTCCTACGTTGACGTGCTGTCGAGTTGTTGGCCTTTTGTTTTTGAATACCTTAATACTTCCAGATTTTTATTTCATCTTTTGAATTTTAAATTTTAAGAGTTTCGTCCCGTAAGGCTTTTCTGAATGATCCTGTTGAGTAGAAAGGAAAGAGGTCGTCATGTTTTTTTTTTCGACAATTGATTACTAACAAGTGACTAAAGCAGTTTAAACTTTAAGACGTACGGCAACACGTCTTCAAATAGTCATTGCATCGCGGACGTTTGTTCTGGTGAAACGAATATCTTGTTGTTTAATTAAACAATGACAACTTCCAATCTTAACGTTAATGGTGGAATTTTAATTTATTTAATTTGTCAAGACAAAACGTTTGAATGGTTGATTTGGTCGGGGAATGATACTGCGGATTTTCTCAAGTAATTATTGCTTACATGAATTGACAAATGTATCTTGAAGGAAAGAAGAGAATGTGATCGATGGCGTTTCTAAATAAAGTCTGTCAGGCGAATACGCAACACCGCCACTTTTTATGCAGAATGTCACAAGCTGTGTTTTTTTCTCCAACTGACTACTTCCCTTTCCTTTCCTTCAAGCTGACAAACAGGTTCTCGTTTCTGAACCCAAAATTAGCGCAGAGGAAACGCATAACTGGACATGTTGCTTCAATTGATTAGCGAACAATTAGAAATTCTAAAGAAACTGCTTCCTGTGTGCTAGCAACTTACATTAATGGGCTTCATTAGACAAATATATGTAAGGATATCGAATAGAACTGATTTTGTAAGCATGTTAATTTATTTGAATTTTTTAATTACGCTTCAAAACCTATTGGTGAAACTAAATCCCTGTTCTAGATAACAAAGCTCCCTTGACATATAAAACTAATAAATCCAATTATTTTGCGGTCACTATACCAGGGTAGTAACAAGGTATATGGGATCAGGGATCAAAGGCCTGTAAAGGGGTGGGATCTGGATCAGCGGTGTTTTTCATGGAGTCAGGGATCAAGCTGTCCCAGGTGACAATGCAAATTATAAAATGCGCTTTTACAGGGAAGTTTAGAGCTTTTTTGCTATTTTGAGATTTTATGGCTTATTTCAAACAGTATGGTTTATTTCTAGCATGTGAAGGCATTCGGATTCTTGACCGGACAGTACTGGCTAGTCACGCAATCGTTGATAACTTTCCAGGATTTTACAGCGTTGCATTCTCGCTGCATGCATGACGCTTTTAACATTAACGTGTCAATGATCACGTTGGCCCATTACGCGCTGGTCTATGTCAGAGCCTGGCATACGCCTACGCGACGGAGAGAGATCAGATAAATTTCGTTGATTTTCAATGGAAAAACAAAAAGAAGAAGGACGATCGCTTTCAATGACGGTTAAGTGATGTTAGTTGTGATTTACAGCTTTTCGTGCTTGTTAAAATATGCAAAATATTTCATTTTTGGCCAAATGTAATTTTATGAACTTACAACTTTCCAGATCATGTTCTCGTCACTCAAAGTTAAGACACTCATCGAGCAGATAAGTACAATTCTTGGATGTGTTTTAGCAATGACTTCGTATTTTGTGACCATAAGATAGTAGAACACACGAAATCGTTTGTGACAATAGTGGAGCGTCAGCAAGGCGAGAGTTGAATGTAGATGGTGAGACGTAGTTTGAATTATTCCAGGACCTTTCAGTTATTTGGTGACGTAAAGAGGGAAGAGGAGTGGGTCCCCAATAACGAATCGCGCGCCTATTTTCCTTCAAGTCACCAATCACGTATAACAAATTGAGACCATTTCACGAACCACATATTTGATATTCACAATTAAAGAAAATGAGCTTTGACTGATTACGAAATTCGCGTGGCATTTTAATTCAATAGCCTAGTCAGTGCCTTAGTGGCAAGACTTGTCCAATTTGATTTTACTACCGTTAATTGATTTACGAGAAATAATTTTAGCTGGAACTGCATCATACTGGACTGGCAATAGTCACGGATTACGGCCAAATCCATGAAACAGCCATGGGGATGAAGAAGGTATTAATCTTTACCATCATTGAAACAAGGATGTTGAGCCAAAGCTAAATAGTCAGCGATATGGAAACGTTTTAATGATGTTTTCGCCCTATGGGACGTTGACTGACAAACAAGAAATAGATTTATTGCTTGAATAAGGAAACAGTTTCCAACCAACAATAAGATTTACAGCTGAAATCTCAGTGAAGGAAATCCCATTCCCAGACACCGTTGTATATAAAAGAAAACGATTCCAAAAGGAAGCTTTCCTTGCCATTGCCGAAAACTCTCAACAAGCCAACTGAAGCGTTTCAGTATGTACACATTAGACCTCTTGTCAAAACTCGGCGTCAAACGAGGTTTCATTAGCCAAAGGCCAGAGGCTAATCCGCACAAATTCCTTGGTAAAGTTCGAGATAAGTGGGTAGTGGATGATGGGTGCACAGCTACGATTCTTTAATTTCTCTTCTTCAGGTATAAACAAGCCAATAAACAAGTGCAGCCCAAGATATGAAATGGCTGCGGTTATTTTAGTCTATTTGCATTGCACATTATAATTGACAAATATAAAGATCGAAGATCTTTGTATATCTTACTAAAATTTCATGAATCAGGCGTATCACGCCCATTTGTTTATTATGAAGAGGCCCTTATTTTAGGCGTTGATCGTGAAACGTTAAAAAACTGAATAGGAGAAGTGGTAGCCAAGATCGGGTTGCTGATTCAGGAAAAAACACAATGCTTTGTATAATTATAATAAAGAAACACGAGGAACGATATTCTGTATTTTTATGATGTTGTTTATAATAGTAAAGGTAAACAGCTTGATCGTGCGCTGGCGCGAATGTTGTCAATAATGATTATGATGAAATCGACGTCGAGGCAAAATTATAAAGAGGGAATCTTGTGGGATCGAAATATTTTTGCGGGATCAGGGATCAAAATTTCCATCTCCTTTGGGATCAGGGATCAAAATTTTGGGTAAAAAAATGGGATCAGCTATGAAAAAATATACCTCGTTACGACCCTGAATTAGCGCTTTTATAAATTGACAAATGTATCTTGAATGTTGTTAGTATGCCTCGAGGAAAGAAGAGAATGCGATCGATGGCGTTTCTAAATGAAAACTACATGTTCGGAAAAATTGTCTGTGTTTTGAAAATAAAACACCACCACCGTTTATGCAGACTGTCACAAGTTGTGTTTTTTCTCCAACTGACAACTTTCCTTTCCTTTCCTTTCCGATACAGGCTGACAAACAGGTCCTTGTTTCGAACCAAAAATTAACGTAAAGAAAACGTATAAGTGGACATTTGCTTTAATATTAACATTTCCGAACCATTAGAAATTCTAAAGAAACTGCTTCCCGTGTTGGCAACTTACATTAATGGGCTTTATTTTAGGCTTTATTAGTTACTAGACACAGAGATACAAGTCCGGAAATAGCCCATTTTCTTTAAAGTGCCGGAATTATCTTCGCAGAATTTAACATTCATAGTCAAGCCTTTAAAAGCGGCCCCCTCCTTAGCTGAAGATCTGGATCCGCCAATGTACGGTAGTTATTAAAACAAATTTGAATAGACAATGTGTCGTTTAAACAGCAGGTGACAATTTTCCTTTAATATTTTTAATTAAAACTTGAATCTTTGGACAATTCACCTAAAGTAGAAACCATATGATCAATATAGAGATGAGAATAAAGCAAATTTTCCCGCTGTCCTTTTTCAAGGCTATTTGAAGGTAACAGTGTTGAATTGTACCGCTGTTACAACACTTCCTTCTTCGCTATCTTATTAGCGTTCTTTTCTCGACGGTTGATTGACACCTAGACACATCAAATTTATGACTTGTATTAATTACAATTGATCTCTTTGCAATTCCATTGTCTAACCTACAGTACACGCCTTTCTAAATTATATTTTTGTCAAATTCACTTTTTTCTTTTGAATAAAGTTTGCAGATAATGAAAAACAGCTTTTTATATACGACAATATTTTAGGTATACATACATACATACATACTTTATTTGATAAGTAGGTTGAGTAAAAGGCAGCCAAAGGGCTGATGTGGACCTACTATCCTAAAAATTAAGAATTACATTTATAAAAGTTACATTTATAAATTTCGAACTAGTATATACAAATAAGTCAGAATTAACTAATACTAACTAAGAAAAGAAATTTACATACATCATCAAATAATAAATGTAAAATTTTAAAAATATATAAAATCATCTTTTTTGTTAGCGACTACTGTTGCCCCCTTGCCAAATGAGAAATTGTCTATAATTTTAACATGTTTACGTAAAATTTGTTTAAAAGAATAAGAATTATCTGGTACTTTAACCAATCTATTTACAAAATTCCAGATTACAGGACCTCTGTATTGTAGGGTGTTTCTGTCAGTCTCTGATTTAAATCTAATGATGTTAAATTGGTTAGGAGCACGAGAAGATCTAGAAGTTACTCGTTTAGAAAACAGTTCACATATTGATTGGGTCGTTGTTTCATAATATACTTTGTGCATAAGTAACAGTACGGATTTTTTATAGAAGTAGGAGATGGGCAGCCAATCGGATTTCATCAGACATGTGTCATCTGCCATTGTTGAATTAAGGTTATTCACAATACGAGCTGCTCTTGCATGAATATGTTGTAGAGAGTTCAGTGCAGAAGGAGAACAATTTCCCCATACCGAGATTCCATACGTTACACTGGGAATGAAGCTATACTTGGTACTAAGGAATAATAAATCTATAACTCAACGATGAACTAATTCGATAAACAGCAAAGTGCTTCTCTGATTGTCTGCTTCACTGCTAGTTTTACTTCGCTGATCTTCCAGCAGTAAAGAAATGGGTTCAACGACGAGTTAAAGTAAACTAAAGTCGCTGTCATATCTAAAGAAAGAATTTTGGAAGAAGATAGAACTTTATAATTACTGTACAAAGCGCTAAATATACCAAACGGTAGATAACAAGCAACTAATGTCATTTGTACCCAGAGCGCACTGGACACTGCCTTCTTGTATCGTGCGAAGTTCAAGGAATTTATTTGGCTCGATTGTTGTTGTTGAAAATTGTCATGCACTTGAGTTTGATGATGACGAAGTGTAAGAAAAATCTTAGAGTACGAAACGATTGAGGTAATTACACAAAGTGGTATACCAATATAGCCGTACCAATGGACTATAAGGTGATTCGTAAAGTACGATGTCGAGGCAACAATGCTAGGCATAATCCAGAAGACGACAACAAAGACATATGTGCGCTTTAAAGTTACAACTTGCCTGTATCTCAGGCCTAACACCAGGGCGAGAAGTCTGTCCACGCTTATTGCAGTCACTGTAAGCAAAGAAACTGAACACAAAGTATAACCTATGATAACGTACGATGCAAATGCGTATAGACAAAGACTTCTTTCTCCATGAACCAGAGACATCCAAAACGCCACATGTAAAGGTTCAGCAATAAGACCAACGCAGAGATCAGTTGTTGCCAGACTGCGAAATAAAAGCTTAGACGGTGGATGAAGGGAAGTATCCTTGCAAAGGGCAACAAGGATCAGAGTATTGCCAAAAACTGAAGTGATGGAAAGAAAAATGTTGAATGCTGAAAAGTATATCAACTGTTCGTGTATTCCACATGTCAAGTTAGCCGAACATCGCATTTGTGCAATCGTTTGAGTGTCTTTTTCCCCGCCAGTAAAGTTTGCTATCGTCATTATTCTGTAAGGTGGATCCCTGTAGTTTCAACGACAGACCTTTCATCCACCAAACAACACATAAGCTGAACCTTATTCATGCTCTGAATTTAAATAGCGACTATTATGTTAAATAATATGAACATCTGCGTAGATGCTGTCTGTTATTTATCCAAACATGTCACAATTTTAATGCAAGTTCTACGTTCGCGGAATTATATACAGAAGAAAGCTGCCAATTTTATGATAAAAGCGTATGCTGCAAACTATCTGTTTCCTTGCAAGGAAAGGTTCGCTTAAATTATCAAAAACTTGCATTTATTAAAGCAGCATACCTGAAGGATATTTCCTTGAAAATCCGAATGTGATGATCTGGTTGATAAATTATGAATGAATGGGGGTCGTAGGGAGTGAAATTTTAGAAATCAATTTTTAACCAGCTGACTTTTTTATGTATCTCATATTTCCACGAAATATGAGATACGATATGCTTACGATGACAAAAGATGTGACTACAAAATATTTACTTGAGTTTATACAAAATAACGCAAACAGTTCAATTTTTAATACAGTTCGAAACAATTTTAATATAAATACTCGAGGTAATCAAATATTAATACATTTTGTCTTAAACATTTTCTTACAAATTCCTTAAACAGTGTTCTTGCATGTAAGTTGCTCGAATGTGTTCTTCAAAGTGTTTTTGTAAATTTCTTTAAAGTGTTCTTGTTTCCCCAGATTCTCCGAATCCACTTTCGAAGCAACTGTCATAAGTGCTGAAGGTTCTTGAAAAAGTTCTTATTCTTCAATTTGGTGAATGTTGGTGAATGCCAGGTGAACGTCGTCGATGCATGCATGAGTTAGTCGATCTTTCTTTCTCTTCTTCTTTACCCTTTAAACCGTTTTTTTTATACAGCGCATATTTATTGTTGTTCAGTGTGGATTAAAACTTTTAAAAAAAAGTATGTAACACAACAAGTAATTTGTTTACCATATTAAAAAAATACAAACTACACTTAAGCTTCAATTAAAGAAATTTTTTTAACCCAGAAGTGTTCCAGCTGTGAATAGCTAGTAATTCTACTGGTCCTCCAGAGCAGCAAGTGCTGTTGTTTTGGGGGCAAGGGGCATTACATACACTGTTGTATGTTCTGTTGTTCTTTTGAAAGGTAGTGAGCCAATCACGTGAGACCTTGTGCGAGATGCTACGCGATCCCTTAACACTTTCAGTGCGAAAGTCGACTTTTGTCGACATTTAGAGGAGTGGTAATTGAACCACTTGTGACGTCATCAGTTTACACGTCAATCAACTTTTCAGATGAGCAACTGATACAGCGTGGATTGATCTTTCCATAGGACCATGCATTTGCTATATCGCATGCACCAAAGTGAAAAATTGTACATTGTTACACGGAATCTCTATCAAAATGTTGCTGCGATGTAAAAAAGTGCTTTTATAGCAAAGTTTGGGCAAAATTAGCATCGTAACAACAAATATTGGGTTAAACGGCTAAAAAACCGCGTTTTTTGGGGGGGAGGGGGGAAATTCAGCAGTGAAAGGGTTAAAGCAGAACAAGCTCTATACCGGTAAATGATCTCCGGTGTAGACTACCATTATAGAACCATGCCATAAGTCCTTATCATGACTGTAAATCGGACGAAGGCTTAACTTTCGCCAGAAGACGAGCTGATGTAGGGTATGACTAGTTCGTCTGTAACAGTATGGTTAATGCTACAAAGCTCAGTATTCTTCACATATTCTATCGATACAAAAAGCATTCGACCTTGCTGATTCCTTGCTCACGTGCGATACTGTTGTTAAATATAGCAGCAAATCTATGAAGAAAATGTATTATTTGAATTTTTTTGATATCATGACAGTTACTATCACGTTAGTTTGAAATTCAGCAGGTCCTCACAACGCTGTTAAATCATGCTTTAATCAACAAAATCAATTTCAGCATTTAATTAGTGGGCTTAAACGTCATCGCTTCTGCATGTATCGCGTGCCGTTTCTTTCTAAAAAGTCATCGGTCCTTCGGGAGCCATTACTGCTGAATCCTTCTAATGAGCTAGCTGTATCAACTTGGCTTCTGATATAGCTAATTAACATGGCGATGCCACCGTATCCTTAAACGAGGGATACTGTGACTGTGTTACCTTGCGGGGTTTGTTGCAGCATGGTAAATGTGACATTCCGTTTCATTGGATTGTCACGAGTAAGCACGTCACGACATAAAACCTAACGGAACTAACCACGTGATTTCCGTTCGACAATTCTAGCAACAAAGACATCATTAAGGTTTTGGTTTGCAGGTCAGATTCGTGAGTGGAATACCAAGAAAACATGTCTCTTGCTTTCTTTGTTATTCTTTACTCGTCATTAGCATCTGCCTCTGAGGACTTACCCGAGACCCACATGAATGTGGTAAGTTATTTGCGAAATATTGTAGAAAATATTACATAACAGTGTTTGATTAGTTCGTCGACTAACTACTTGATTCTGCTCGATTGGGACATTTTTAATACTTTGGTGGACTTGCACTATCAATTTGCCTGGCAAGTTTAAATGACGAGGTCATTTTCTAGCTCAACGTGTATCTTTACTGATGCAAATAAATCAACTTTGTTTAACAAGATGATTCTCAACATAACAGCTTTTGTACAGAAAAGCCTGTGCCCTTCGGATCCTAGAGCGTAAAAAAATAAAGATATTATTTTTTGTTGAGGGAGGAAAACTGTCTGGAGAAACGGAGAAAACCCGGAGTCAAACCCTCGAAGCAAGGACGAGAACCAACCCCGTCGGAACTGGGATTCGAACCAGGGCCACCACTGCGCTAGCCAGCCTAGTCAGTCAGAGAGAGCGAGAAAACGAGCGCACGAGTAAAGCGACGGCGAGTGACAGAAGGGAAGAGAGGAACGCGTTCTTTCTTCCCTTCCGCCCGCCGCCGTCGCTCGTTTTCTCGCTCTCCCTGACTGACTAGAACGCCAAGCTACACTGGCTACCACTGCGCCACACATGTGGAATTTTGCCTCCCTTGTATGTCTTAGACTAGCCGGATATAATACAAGCCTATGCGATATCTTCACTCTTATAATTGTTTGTAGCTGTAGCAAATTTTCATGGCGGCCACTTCAGGTAAAAGTTCAAACAAAATCGATGAAGTAAACGTCTTGAAAGCAAAATAAATCGACGCAAAAAGTCCTACGTTGCGTCTACCATGACCTCATCAGTGTATGATAAGTATGAAATGATAACTGCGTAAAATGGATTCTTACATTTACACCTTTAAACTTTCTATATTTTAATTTCGTTTTCTCCTTGTACGCGACAATGTGTATATGACCTGATCGACCTGACCTTTACTGAGTCACGCAAAAGCAGTTTTTTGTGCCACTGTTTTCGTCTTCGTCTTTTAAAGGGGGCCGGATTGGGCTTTAAAGAGAGGGGGAGAGTAGATTGGACACTCAAAATACATGTAGCAGATTTATCGTTTCTAACTGCTGGTTAATCGTAGACATGGATTCTTCATCCTTTCTATGCCTATTAGTACTCTTTGTTCACTGGCTTGGTTATGTCTGTTATATGAAAGACATTTTGTCCTGACCTTGTATAGACCCAAATCATTCATTACAATGGCTACCCAGCAGAGGAATACCACGTGACTACAGACGATGGTTACGTCATCACCATACAGAGGATACCGGCAGGACGAAAAGAAGTTTTCGGGAATGACACAAAGCCTGTGATTTTCCTCCAACACGGAGTTCTTTGTTCCTCGTCAAACTGGGTCACAAATTTGCCAAACCAAAGTTTTGCCTTCATCTTGGCAGATAGAGGATATGACGTTTGGCTAGGGAATGTTCGAGGCAATACGTATGGCCTCCATCATGTCAAGTATCCAGTCCATTCTGATGAATTTTGGGATTTTAGGTGAGAAAGTTATTTTCTATTAACGAAAGAACATGTCCTTGAATTAAAGGGTTTTTTTTATTGTTTTTTTATTGATTTGAGTTACAAAATACAAAGATTACAAAATACAAATATTACAGTGTGCTAGGTTAAAGGTTAAAGGTTAGTGGAATAATCCTCCCTCTCTCCCCTCCCCGACCGGCCTTCCCGTCCCGACCCTCATTGCAAACCATGGGGCAACAGAGAGTAAAAAGAAAAAGACAACACAGTGTTCAAGCTTGCAGTGCAGTTTTCCTACGCCGCAAGGTGCAAAGTCGTCCACTATCCTTAAAAAGCATTGGCGCCATTTAGAATCCAAATGTCACTCATTTTTCAGGCGATGAGCGGTGATCCTTCCTCATTCCCTTTAGTTATTCAACTAAGATGCTTTTACTTTAGGGTGTCTCACCGAAAACCCGAATTAATAATAATTTAATAATTTGCTAATTTATATAGCGCATATTTCCATATTCTGATCATATTTAAGAGAAAATTAAAATTACATCACCATGAGAATAAAATAAAGTTATAAATTATAAAAATACTTCTTAAAAAGATAAGTTTTAAGTCGAGATTTAAAACAGTCAAGTGATGCAAATAGCGAATAATCGCGAATAGCGAATACTACGAATAGTCGCGAATAATGACGAACAGTTGCGAATAGTGACGAATATCGTGAATAGTGACGATTTGAGACCAGAATACTCTCTGTTACTGATCAGAAGTCAATGTCTTCGACTGATTGATTTACTTTTCAGCATATGCGGCTTGGAACATGGCTTTCAGTTGGTTGTGGTAATTTGGAATGCCTCTTCTTTGTAAATCGACTATTCAACGACTATTTGAGACTATTCGCCTCTATTTGCGATTAGTAGAATTCTACTAGTACACTAATGCAAATGCTGCAATGTGATTGGCTGAGCTATTGAACACTATCAGCCATTAGTGTGCAGTTGCCGAAGGTCGTCCACAAAATGCCACGTTTTTATCGTTTTTCCGAAGTTTTGGAAGGAAGTTTAAAAGTAAATGGTTAATAAAATTCTCGAGAAGACTAAAAGAAGGACATTAGCGGTTTCTTGACTTTAAAAACTTGAAATTATTGAAAAACGGGTGCACGCGCGTAAACAACTGCAAATTTACCAAGGACAATTCAATGCGTGCGATTTTGTCAAAACGTTAAGTTCGATAATGCGTAGGAAAATAATTAGAAACCATTATTTGCGTTTATTTCAGTCAGAATTCTACTAAAACAATTAGATTATTCGCTCTCAGTTTCTATGAGGTGATAGTTGATTCGGCCTGCGGCCTCATCAACTATCACCTCATAGAAATCTCGAGCTCATAATCTAATTGTTAATTAGTATATACCACACAAGGGAATAGTGCTTTCCGCGCGCGCTGATTCCGCGCGGTTGTGATTAGCAAAGTACTATTCACCTCCGAGTAGCCGAAGAGAAACAAAATGGCTTCGCGCGTCGCTTTGGGTACCGAAAGTAATGTTTTGGTCCGCTAGTTATTCAACTTGCAATTGTGTGGTATATACTAAAACAATTATTCACCTCAGTGTCGGTGAAAGTGGTGGATAATCACCTCCACTTCGGTGAATAATTGTTAACTATTCGCGACTATTCGCCACTATTCGTCCCTATTCGTCATTACTCGTATTATTCGCTATTCGCGACTATTCACAATTCGCTATTCGGGTTTTCCAAACACCCTTTTACTTTATGTCATCAAAGAAAACAAATCATATGTGCACCTTTTTCCGATCAAGTTAAGCAAGCGACGTATTCATCCTCAGTGATATATTTCACCTGGAGAATTTGTTAACTTTTCAGCTGGGATGAGATGGCTCGCTATGATCTTCCCGCCATGTTAAAGTTTGTGCTATCAAAGACATCACAGCCGTCACTGTTTTATGTTGGACATTCACAAGGAACACTGATAGCGTTTGCAGAGTTCTCTAGAAACAAAGAATTGGCCAAAATGGTGAAGAAGTTCTTTGCTCTAGGACCCGTGACAACAGTTGGTCATATGGAGAGCCCCATCAAATACCTGGCGTATTTGACACCAGAACTTCAGGTAATGAACTCTCCTCAATGGCCTGTTTTTACTATTACAGTGGGTGCCAATCCCAGTCGTGATACCTCATGTAAAAAATCACAAATTTATTTTCCTGATCAGTGGAATAATAACACCAAATTGGACATTGTAACTCGCCCTGTTCATGCGTACCGGCCAACAAGGATACAGCAATGAAATTTTGTGCATGGTCTCGGTTGACTACATAATTAACGCACAGATTCAGTGTGATCCCCGTTATAATATAACTGAGATAATTCTAAACAAAACGTAAAAGACGAGAAATGATTGTAAAGAGGTTAAATTGGTAAAAAACCGCCTGGCCCAGAATTGTATATTTTTTTGTTTGTGTACTAATATCTTTCACGTTTTCTCTCAACGCAGGATCTGTTTGACATTTTTGGCGTCCGGGATTTTCTTCCATCTGATTACTTCGTCCGCTGGTTTGCAGACCACGTGTGTTCTGAAGAAGATCTTAGGACATTTTGCTCAGATTTCATTTTTGTCCTGTGTGGATTTGATAAGCAACAGCTTAATAAGGTTAGTAAAACCGGAACAAATCCCACAAATGCTTATATGTCCGTGTGGCACTGGCTCGTTCCATTCGTATTTTCAACAGATTTCTCTCATATCTACCACAGTCACTAAACAGCACAATTTGGGTATTAGGTAGTGTAACAGCTGTCGTAGGCTTGTAATCCTACTGGACTGGAATAAACTATTTTTGTTTTGTTTGTTTGTTTTGGGACAGACACGCCTTCCAGTGTATTTCTCACACACTCCTGCAGGCACATCAGTAAGAGACATGGTCCACTTTGCTCAGGTAACTATGACTAACATGATATAAGAGAACTTTCCAGATGACTGCCAATGAAATCAAAGTTATCTCATCTGACCAATGGCAGCTCAAATACAGCTAATCCAACAAGCCAATCAAAACACTAAGGAAAACACGTGCAACATGCACAATCATGCAATGCCCACACAATTCAAAGCAAGAAAAGAATGCTTCTGTTTCTTCCCCTATTTGTTGAGAAAAGCGACACATATCCGCTCTGGCTGATTGGACAGACTGACGTGTTTCCTACTTTCATCTTCTATGCCCGGGGGGCTGCTAAAATTATTTATACCGGGAGGATTCACCCGAGATCCAAACTCTCACTATTCTATACATCATTTTTAACAGGAATGGTACCCATTTCACATACCAAGAGTGTGAATACTCTTTTCTACATTTTTACTTGAATATCCAGCCTCATTCCTAGTATAAATACTTAGGTGAATCAAACATTCGTTGCTTCTGTTCGAGATATTTCAGAAGGCCCTTTACCAAATCTAAATGACAGTTTTTCCCGACATTCGTGCACTTGAGATGAGCTAATTCAGAAGCAAAAGTAACAAGCCAATGTTCAAACCCTGGTCTGTATCAAGAATACATTTTTCACATCTACAAGTATTTACCCCCGCACGTAATGCTCGCAAGATTAAAAATGATCCAGCAAACATGTTTGGTATCAAGTTTTCTCCCTATTTGTCGACTATCATTTTTTTATCTTGATGACAGCCAGTTTGATTCTACGGAATTAATATTCAACTTCACTCCTAACAGATGTACTTGTCCAAGAAGTTCCAGATGTACAATTACGGAAGCGCGGAGAAAAACAGAGAACACTATGGGCAGGTAATCACACGATATGATGAATGTGTTGATTTGTAGTTATATGTAACTGGTGTGTTATAACACCATTTTCAACTGTGTCGTAAAACCAAAAACCAGAATAAACACTCTGGCCAGTTACAAAAGACATGCCTGTGTCTTTTTGTGTCTTTTTCACTGAACTTGTCAGTGGCGGATCCAGACCTTCAGCTAAGGAGGGGGGCCGCTTGACTATGAATGTTGAATTCTGCGAAGGTAATTCCGGCACTTCAAAGAAAATGCGCTATTTCCGAAAAAAATAAGGTGGAGGCCCAGGTCCCCCGGGCCCCTCCCCTGGATCCGCCACTGCTTGTTGTTGAATCGGTCGGCTTCGACGGCCCGCTTTTGGTTTCTATCGTATTTTGATAGCCGACAGGCTCGAGTTTGCTGCCTTATTGTTAAATAATCGACCAGTTGGCCACTAGTCGATCAGTTAACCTATTAGTTGCAAAGTCATATAATTGTAAGAATTACTTAAAGCTAATAAAATAAAATTAATTGTCCGATCACTAATTATTTGATGTTATGCATAGGACACTCCGCCATTATACAATGTGTCCGCCATGACGGTCCCTGTGGCACTGTACTGGGCACAGAATGACTTGTTAGCTGACCCACAAGACGTGCGGGCTCTCCTTCCTCTGCTGCCCAATAAGATGTACGACAAGTATATCGAGAACTGGGATCATCTGGACTTCATCTGGGGACTGGACGCTGCTAAACTAGTTTACTTTGACATAATTGAGCACATGAAAATGCTACGTGCTTAAGATTAAACTGCTGGATAAACGACACATTACTAAAACCGGCGACACACTAGGCGATTTTATGTATGCCCGCTACTGCGATTGCGATTTTCGCCGGCCATTCAGTTGATCGCAGTGACTTGCGATCAAAATCGCAGATATTTAACATGTCAAAAATCGGCGATTAAAGTTCGGAGGCGATTTGTGATCTGCGATCGGCGTATAAAATCACCTGGTGTGTCGCCTGTTTTTAAAGACTTCTGTAATGAAATGTTGAGTGGGTTAACTTTTAATTATTATTACGTACAAATACTGCAAATAGTGATAATGTTAATGACAGAAGTCATCTAAAGAGCTCTATTAGTTCTACATGTGATACTTGTTCTGGTTGCCTTCTCAGCTTGTTTAGGCATTTTTTTTTACCTCAGACCATGTAGTGAACTGTTTTCATTTTTATCATGTTCATAGAGTTGACAACAAATATTTTCTTCCGTGGTCCAAGCACGCCATTTGCAAAGCCTCACTATAGTTCTTGGTAGATGGAAAAATCTTTAGAGACTTGCACAAGTCTTATAATTACGAGTAACCAGCAGGCAAATAACATACTAGGATTAATAAAATTTCGTACTTATACGAACGTTTTGTTCTCCATGTATGCATTTTTTTTTTGGATAAAGATGGCTCAAGATAATTTAGACCTTCCCCTCCTTGGCATACTATTATAGCTAGGCCGACTAGCTATATTGGACTAGGCCGTTTTATGTACGTTATTTGACAATCTGTGTGACACCCTGTGCCTTTTGGTCTTTTGTCGGTATAGCTATCAGAATGATTGAATAATTATGGCCCTTCGTGAAGTTGTAGGCCTACAGAGAACCTTGGTAACATCTTCAACTCTTTTCCCGCTGGCTTAACTCTTTTTTAACAATTAATATCACAGCCCTCGACCCGCTTTCAATGCAACAATCAGTAGCACTTTTGAAGTAGCAGCGGAACATTTATCCAGATCTGTAGCAATCTCCCTGACCATCTTTTCCTCGATCACAATAAACTATTTTTCTCTTTACGTATGTTATTCAACAGTCGTATTCGCCAATATTAATCGATATTTCATCATCAGAATAGCCTGATTCTTTGCAGTTGATTTTATAAGGCAGTTATCGTTATTTTTATACTTAGCTGAAGAATGTTGTCTTTTAAAAACCCTTTTCTTGTGTTGCTTACTGCTAGGAGAGGCCTGAAGGGATGAAATGGGAACTGGGATTCGGGTAAATTTTCACTGAGAAAATGGGATTTGCTCTACTGGGACTGGGAATAAAAAAAGTGGAACTGGGACTGGGATTTGCGAAAATTTGGGAAAACAATTGGTTGGGAAATGGGATTTGGGAATGGGATGGGATGTGGGCTGGGAAATGGGAATTATACTCCTCCCTCCCCCGCCCTTTCAGGACCCCCTCCTAGCACCTGCGGGTCCCTTGCGATATGTTAATGTTTCTCTTGCGACTCCTTCGCCATAAACTTCACACAATTCATTTCCACAAGCAGAGGAAGGGCCATCTCCATCGCTCTTTCTTTGTCTCTTCGACGACTTCATTTCAACATCAAGCCTCTGACGTTTCTGTTTGCGTTTCTTCATTTTACCTCCATCGGTAGAACGACCGTGTTCTTGATCACCTGGATCATTAACTTCCTTAACAATGCTCTTTCCCTTTGGAACATCACAACAGTTAACTTCTACCGACTCTTTCGGCGTTTTTGTTATTTCAGTCCTAATTCCTTTTATTCTGTTATCGTCGACGCTCGCCTTTGTGGCTACTTTACTGGCAAACTTGACAAATAGTTTTTTGTCAAAGGTTTTGTTCTTCAACTTTTTGAAGCACTTTTGTTCAGGGTTATTAGCTCCAATGTCCTCGATGCGAGATCTTTTGCTTGAATTACCACATACTGAAGGGTCTTTAATGACTTCTTTAGTATCAATGGAAGGTGTTCCAGTTGGCACTTTTTCGTAAGATCCACGAGTTAAACTGTCAATAATTTTAGTTGTTCTTTTACGAGTATCCTTACGTTTAGTTTTGCGACAGGCATTAAACAGGTTGCAGCGAAAAGCTTGGGCTTTAGCAGACCTCACTTTAGCTTGGCTGTTACCAGTATGTACGTTGCCCATTTTCTTGATATTAGAAGATTGGCCGAGTGTAGACTGACTGTGTACTTCTGTGATTGGAAGGACTCCATCGGTCGAGCCATTATTATTGGCTACTAAACGCTTTTTCTTTATTACTACCTTGCCATCGTTAAAATGGTCGTCGTTTGGTCTTTTTGGTGCAATTCGACGTGTAGTTTGTCCAGCCGCTTTGGTAATCCTGTCACTTGTTTCCTGATTCTTCATGCATTCAGATATACTATCAGGCCATTGATCAGATGTGGTTGATAATTTTGTGGAGTCTTTTTCCTTACTTATTACCTTGCCATCGTTAGAATGGTCGTCATTTAGTCTTTTTCCTACATCAATTCGACTTGTAGTTTGTTCAGCCGTTTTGGTAATCCTGTCACTTGTTTCCTGATTCTTCATGCATTCCGATATACTATCAGGCAATTCATCAGATGTGGTTGATATCTTTCTAAATCCCTTTCTTCGATTAACACCTTTAGCTGATTTCCTTTTTCGTTTGTTAACACTGTCTTTACTGATGCCTGTACGTGTTTGTTTGCTTGGGATCGTTTCGTGCTTATGCACAGTATTCCCAGAAGCATTTCCATTTATTTGTTCCATATGTTGTGACGAATGGCCGCCTTCATTTGCTTTGCTCTTGTTATCACCAGACATTTCTTTAAATTCCAAGGTGTTAGGTTCTGGACAAGAAAAGGTCTTTCGAAGCTTTACTTTAGTAAATTCATCAGCATTTCCTAATAGTTCTAAAGGTCTTTTAGTCCCTTTTCCATTCCCGCACGATTGAGCTCGACGAGTTTTTGCTGCATTTTCCTCATCCTTCGCCTTCTTTCGTAACTATAATATAAAAGTAAAATGAATATAAACATTTATTTCAATATAGGGTTTCTTTTTAGACGTTTTATACTAAAGGTCACACACGCACTACAACATTCCACGCAAAGTGACAAGCAACGATTTCATGCGAAGAGACCGTTGCCCGTATTGTTCCAGACGTTGGATGTACGTTTGCGATCCATGTTACATACGGCATCACTACGTGTGCATGTACTGCTGCGCGTTGTGATTTCAGAAAGAACACATGGTGATATTCATGAATAGACATATGGTGCAACGTTTGTTTTTGCCTTATTACCAAATAGGTCTGCAAAGCATACGTACTAATAAACAGGGCCGTAGTAGTGTCCCCAATTAGCTTCTGTAAGCTAAATACCTACCCTGACACTTAAATAAAGTTCTTATTATTATTATTTGCATAAATGTTTACTGTGGCTTATGAATTGGGCATTTACTTTTTTAAGAGAATGGAAGGTTCCCTATATTTTTCGATCTGAACAAGACCAGTTAATACCATCATACATATAATGATCATACAAATCTTTAGCATATCTAACTTGTTCCAGATCTTTGGAGTTAGGCTGAGCCTTATCGTAAATGCTTTGTTTTAACTTTCGATTCTATTATAACTTCTCAGGACGCTTTTCTGTAAATTATTTTTATCCGAGTTCCTTTATATTTTTGGTAAAATTATACATCAGCTTTAAAGCAATGGGCCCATAGGCTTTAAGGACCTTTAAGCAGAGGTACTCCCAATGGCATTTTACAGAGGCTTTCTCTTCTCTCTTAAACTATGCAGCAAAGTCAATCCAGTGGAGAATGCTGATACTACAATGTAATACTACCCAGGAATTACTCACCATTTTGTAGCAAAACCGATGTTTGGTGAGGTAGTAGTATTGAATACATTGAGCCACCGTCTGAAAAGTAAAAAAAAAGTGATCTAGTAGAGAAACACCTTTGCAGGAATAACTGTCATTTAAGTATTAATGGGTCCTACAAAATATTTCTGGCCCCCAGCGCCAAATTCGAATCAATGTGATAAGTCCGCAAAGGATACATGCTCACAGCGAGACATTGTGTATTGGATGGCAACCTTCTTTATCGATCGGCCCTAAACATTAGTACTAATGTTTGTTCGAGCCATCTGTCACTACAAGAAATTAAACTTCTCTCACTGTGTATGATGCAATGATTAGAATTGTTCATAGTCTCTTGTTTAAACCATGCAGAAACTGAGTGCTTTTGACGCTTACCTTCCCTGGCAATACGTCGGCAATTAGCGGGAAATCTTTTCCAACCTCAATGAATCTAAGGGAAGAATTATGCCTTTTTAAAACTTCTAGAACTGGAAAGAAGCAAGGAAGGGCCGAAAGACGTTAAACGTCTCAAAACTTTCATTTTTATCTATTGTCTGACAGATACCGTCAAAACTATTTTAAAGGTCCTCACGGGGGGGGGGAGGGGATTCTTTTTAGGACCTTTAAAGGGGGGCTTATTTGAAATCGTATATCAGATACGGTACATAAATAAGGTACATATCAAAGAAATAAAGTAGACTTTTTAATGCTTTAGTGCTGTTTCAAGGAGTTCTGACAAATTTTCACAAAATAGTAACAATAATGAGTAAATGCCAATGCCTTTAAAAGCGTTAAAGTCATTCCCCATCGCGCATCCCTACTGCGCATAATTTCTCGCGCGATTAGCGCGCGTATTAACATGAAATGGCGTCTTTTTCTTTACGGCTTGACCTCGCCAGAGAGGTAAGTTGTCGTTTTCTCGAAAATGAGCATAGATAGATTGAAGATAGATAGAACTTTATTTAACGTGGTACACATTTAGCTAAAAGCTACTTTACAGGAAGCCCACAAATAGGAAACCTATCATGGGAACCTATAATTTTTTTCTGTTGTTTTGAATTGAGTAATGACTTTCTTTTGAATAAATACGGACCAATTCTGAGTGTAGAATAAGAAACAATCGTCGGAAACGTGAATTTAACAAGCAATCATGACTATAATCATGATGATATTATCATGATTTATTGCGCATAAACAAGGTTCTGTTGTTCCTAAACAAGCATGGTATACCCCCAATTTTTATTTCAAAATTCAAGTCCCCATAAGACAAACGATCAATAGGCAAAGTTTGAAAAAACTCTTAGTGCAGGTTCTATTTCAGTGGAATGAACTTGAAAGTTACCTTGTTACCATCTAGGGAAGGGGTGGGGGGGGGGGGGGGTGGGGATTAGTAGAGAGGTGGGCTTATTAAAAAAACAAATTTCAAGACTGGGGAGGGGGAGGCTTGATAAAGCTTTACAGTACTCTGCATACTTATTAAGTTATTGAAACTCCCAGTCGCTTGATTCTATGATGACCAGGAAAATATCCCCAAATGAACTAATAACCGTTTTTACCTCATATAAATTTAACCTCCCATTTTAGACTGTGCTAACCTTTTCATACCTTTGAGTGAAGAGTTCTTTTTCTTGCTCTGACCACGTTTTAAGTAAATCCGCCCGTAAGTCAATATTAAGCTTTGTTATGCGATCTAAGGAAAAAAAGAATGACGGAAATACCATTCTTCAGTTTCCAATGAGAAGTGCGTTTCTTGAACTTAATTAATATCAGAGATAACAAACTGATAAACGGACAACGACTATCAATTTAAAAAAGAGAGGATGACTTCTTATTAAAAACTTAGATATTCTGTGCAATTGTCACGAAGATCAGTCTAAACGTAACATGGACACTTTGTTACTGCATTATTTTTAATCCCTAAATGTTGAAACTTCTAATCTGCAATGAAACTGCTCAATACGGAAACCCCGACAATACATACGGACACTCTGGAGTGAGAGGGGGGGGGGGGGGGAGAAGGAGGGGGGGGGGGAGGTGCTCCCTATATTTCTACTGTAGGTATGTGAAAAAGATGGAAGGCATATGAGAGGGCTACCTATTCCATTGAAAATTATATATAAAAGGTTTAGGGTTTGGGCTTCGGGGCGGAGTCTCCCCTTATAAAGCTTCGTTGGATACCCCACCGGTACGGACACTTTCTAGTGGCCCTAGGGATGACCCTACGGGTGTCAATAAGGGCATGTCCAAGCGGGGTGTGACATTATTGCATTCTCCACAAAAGTTATTGTCAGTCGTTTCTCTTTGTGGGAATATTTTTGTCACATTAATGCTTTCAGTAGTGCGTCTCTATCTCCTGACCATTTTTGAAGATCTCCGTAGATGGTTTTTCTTGGCACAAAGGAAGCTGTGTCTCTGCGATGCAGGCTGCTCTCAAATCCTTTACAGAGATAAACAATAAATAAACAAAGTTTAAACAGTGCTTTAGTTTGAGTGTATCTTATGCACTATTGAGTTAATTAGTTGAAGAGAATGAACCCTGTTGGCAATCCTAGTTATGTCATAGGGCAAAGAAATTTTTGCGAAAAATGGTTTATTTGTAGAGTAAGCAACTTTATAATTACATGCTGACAGTTACTACCTACTTACCGTCCATTTTTGGAGATATTCATTCCAGAAGAATTGTGGATCAGAGTTTGGAGAACTGTAAAAAAATGACGAGATTTTATGTCAGCCAACTGGCCAGCTTGCACTGTTGTAGGATTCCACTTTATTATGGGAGAATACGGCATGAAATAGCTTTTTTGCAAGACAAACAAGCAGATAGACAGACAGACAGGCATCCGTCCCTCCGTCCGTCCGTCCGTCCATCCATCCATCCGTATCCGTCCGTCCGTCTAGTTATCCTTTATATCCACCTATCCATTCATTCGTCCATTCATCATTGACTTTTTCCGTCGGACAGGAGAGAGGTTAGTATTCCTCTGTAATAAAAGGCGCCGTTTGCGTAACTAGGTTACATTATACAAAATCAGTCATTGGCGATCGCAAACAACTGTAACATACAACCGTCTAAAATAACACAATTTACACCAGTCAAGATTTTTCGGCTGATCATTTTGTCCTGCAAGAGCTCGAGACCTACATCAGCCACATGCTTACCTCGCTTCAGCCCGGCGTGTTTTCATATTTCTCCTGTATTCGAAAATTAACAGTTTACGGACGCTACCGAGAGTGAGTTTATCTCAGCTAGTCACCTTCAATTCACCGTGATAAGAGATGAAGAAATTTTCTTTGTGACGTCACGGTAATAACTAAGGAAATTTACTTTGTGACGTCAAGATGACTAATAAGAACTGCGCGCGCTCTGCTGATTAGTGGAACGCTGTTAAACATCTGTCTGAGTAAAACGGAGTTTACGGGAGCTGTGGTTGTTTTCTCTTAACCACGTATAAACACTGGATAGCGTTGTTGGCACACGCTGATTGGCCACTCAAACTCCGGATTTTTAACAATTATTCACCGAAGTGGAGGTGAATAGTTTGCTAATCACTTCCGAGTTAACCAATCAGCGCGCGCGGAAAGCACTATTCACTTGTTTGGTATATACTAACCTTTCCTATTCCCCTCCGAGCAACTCGCGCGCGAAAACTGTAATCGTTGACAGGAATAAATGAGTAAAACTAATCCTTTTTGGGTTATAGTATCTCACTGCTTTAGTATATACTAAAACAACTTCACGTTCGGTAAATATCCACCACTAGCCACCTCACTCGGTGAATAGTTGTTAATTAGCTAGTCAATGTTACAATCACACTCTGACCGTTTAGGTAATTATAAACAATTCTCTTACTGTCTTACGTACGGTAACACGAGCTCGCTCAGAACTGCTCTATCTTGACAATGGGAGAGGGCGAGAGGTGTGTAATCAGAAAACCGATATCTAGAACACTAGTTGATCGTAATGCGCGCAAGAAAACAACAAACGCCATCACTGTACCCAGTCTCTATCCGTGTGGTGTACATGTAAAGATCACAAACACAGCTACGCAGAACGCCAGGGCTGACATTTCCAAGGCTTTGGAAATAACATTTTCGTTAATTTTGGCGGGCTTAACACTGACAAATGAACAGGTGGAAAAAAGAAGCCTTGTTAGGTTCTGTAAAGCAAGCAAGGCGAACTGAAATAAATCAATAATAATTTAATCAATAGTTTTGCCTATCTGTTATGCTTTCAAACTTGCTATAAACGCTTAGCTTACATCAAAATCGTTTGGATGCAGAGGACCACGCAACGACGAATAAAACTACTTGGCTTGTCTGTTGCCGGATCTCTTGGTCAAGAAATGCTCGTACCAGAGGTTACTTTAATTGTTAAGAATAGCAACTTGATTTCGCTTTTTCACAGGGATGGATGAATTTTCGTCTGTCATTGCTGAATAATAAGTTTATGATTTTTTTGGTGATAATCGGGTATTTTGAAAGTAAAACGGCTATTTTTACGTCTATGAACATTTACTCTCCAAGCAAGAAAGTTACATAATTATATGAACCAACCCATTTCATTTTAATGTTTTGTTTTCGCTGCCATTACACAACATCCTTCCTTCAGTCAGTTTCAATCGCCTTCATTCTAATTTGTCAAAAATAGCATTCGAAAAAGGACATCCTTTTTTCATTTAAAAAGTCTCAGCAGCTTAGTAATTCTGACTGAGAGATTTCTTCCATTGCAGTACGCTAAATAAATGCAGGCCAATTTCTGTGTTGAGCGTGTCCTACGTGTCTGGTTTTTCAGGAACAAGGCTTTTCAAGGACAGCAACAACGAACTGAAATATTCGCATAGTGAAAGAACACTATTTCATTTCTGAAAATAACTTTTGATAAAGATGCCAAATAATTCTAACAGCATGCAATTTTTGAAATAAACAGGAAGTGCTTGTGATGTACAATGGCCATGTTTCGCACTACAAACAGCTAAAATTAAATGAGATAAAAAAAGACTGACATTGTAAATTGTCTCGAGCAAGCTGAGTATCATTTTCAAAATACTGGTAGATAACGTGCCAAGAAGATAAGTGTGAAACAAAACATTCTTGGCTATCGCAAGAAAAAAATCAGGCTTGCCCAGCCGGGGAAATAGCAACAGCACTAGAATTATACTAATTACTAGCAGTATCTAACATACAAACCGATAGGACTAACTTGAATATTTCACTTATACATGGGTTATATTTAACTCAAATTTATCAAAATATCTATGTCGAAAATGCAGTATTTTGTAATATCAATATTCAGTTTTGTTTTCACTATTGCAAATATATAAATGTACAATGTATTATATACTTTTGCGTTAGCTAGCTTAAACACATTTAGCACCAGTTGACAGCTGAGTTGATGCTGATCAAAGAAAGGTACTTACATTCCAAATTTACTCTTCAGCTCTTGAGCTTCTGGAACCGATGATGGAGGTAAAATTCTTGCTAAGATTTATTTCTTGCTATGATTTATTTAAAACTTATCATGAACATGAATAGACAACGTCAACAATCTTCTCCAAGCAAATTAGTTCACAATCAGTGTATCCTAGTACATACAGTAGACTATCACTAAATGACCTAAATCTTAAAATTAAAGAAGCGAAATTGAGTAGTTTCATCGTTTATAGAGACTGCCCTAGTTGTTCTAAATCACACAGTAATTATATACTTTTTCAACAAAAAGGAAAAGGAAGGCAGAAGGCATCCATGTATATTCACATTTATAAATGTACAATTTGAGTAAGTTATTTTATTATGCTCTATGCCAAGCCTTTTGTTTGCAAAATGTTTACTACGACAAGTAACCTATTAATTTTATACTCCAAGGTGGAGAAAGAGAAATGCGAGGGTTAAGTGTCTTCCTCAAGAACTCAACGCAATGACGGTTATGACCCTGGCAGATCTCGAACCCGGACCACTCGATCCGGAGTCCAGCGCACTATACTCTTTTTTTTTATATACAAACCTTTTTTGATAGGAACGTTGAGACTAAGATTTATGAAAATTTTACGAACTTGCTAAGAACATACCCCAGGCTGAGAGTCGGAAAGCGTCGATATTTTGCCCATTTGTTTTAATTTTTTGTAAAATATGCAGTATGAATATATGCAAAACTGTGGTCTAACAGTAGTTAACTTTAAAAGGAATTTGTCCACCACCAAATCACAGGTTCCAGGCCGCGCAAGCACGTCAAGAGCAACTTGATACACCAAATTCGGCGAACAATGCTGTTTGATACGTTTCATGTTTTCGTCCCCACTGATTTAATGAAACACTACAACATGTAACTTAAAAAAACGCTCAGCCTCAGCCCCCAAATTAGACTTTCTTGTAAAAAAAGAGTGTAACCTCACTAACGATTAGGCCACCACGCCTCACTTACTGTTTACTGCAGTTCACTCTAAGTTTTTCTTTGTTGTACTTGCAGCAGCCACAGGCTTGGAGAAAGCTACACAAACGGCAGACCAATAAGAGTAAAATACACACGCCACTTCACAAGCATGGGTTGTTGAAGCGGGTCAATCCATTTTCGTTTTGGAAGTGCGATCACTGCAAAGCAGAAAGCGAAGCAAATTCATTTCATTTCCACTGCAGACCATGCTCGTTTTGCCTGTGTTATTCATGTGCGCACATGCATCTTCAACATAAAACTTCGGCGCATCAACATGGGCTGCTTTACTTAGAAACAAGCAGAAGTCCCTCTGAAAATCAGAATGGAATTTGGAGATGTGCTGTTTGTAAAAACGACAGTGTTACTCTCAGGCAAACATTCTCGTACCACTGCTTTACCTGCAGCGACTTCGACATTTGCCGCGGCTGCTTTGAACCAAGACGGCATCCAGTTCACATTCATAAACTGAACTTGGTTGATATGTCGCTTACCTGTGGAAAAGCAGCTGGTGACTATTGGGTATGCGATATCTGTGACAACGGAAACAGACCGTGTGAAATGTATGTGATGAATACTGTTTTTTATGTTATAAATAACTTAAAAATATATTAAAAACCAAATTTTATCTACTGTTTTTATAGCGCTTAATAAAATAAAGAAAAACGGGATATTTAACAACTATTCACCGAAGTGGAGGATACTAATTAACAATTAGACCCGTAGCCCGCAAGGGCTACTTAACAATTAGACCCGTAGCCCGAAAGGGCTACGGGTCAATAGCCCATGAGGCGAAGCCGAATGGGCTATTGACCCGTGGCCCTTGAGGGCGAAGGGTCTAATTGTTTTAGTATCACCCAACTAGTCGGACAGAAAAAGCAATAATAAAGCTAGCAAATGCAAGTTGAAGAAAGATTTATTTGGGAATAAAACGAAAGAAAGCGTCACGAATTTCGCTACTCGATGACTATTACTAATAGTCCTCTAGTAGCGTAGCCAATCAAAATGCAGGATTTGCATTAGTCCACTAGTTGGGTGATACTAAAACTGGTTATTCGCGCATATTTGCTTTCTATATGATCCACAAGGCCAAGCTGGGCGAAAACTTATTATAAATTAAAAGTTGATGGTGGGTTCAATTTCTCTTGCGTAAAATAATAAATAAATAAATAAATAAATAAATCACTTTTTTTTGTTGCTTATGTTTCGTGTAGTTTGAGATTATGGGACGTCGAAACTGGAAGACATATACACAGAATATATACACAGAAAAACCTTATTAACTTCACTGAAAAGCTAAAACGAAAAGCTGAAAACAAAATTTATGCTAATCCTGGATTAGCTAATACCCCATTCAAACAAAAGCTTAAACATGTTTTAATGTTGTTTAGTTAAACGCGGGTTTAAAATTGTTTTCTTCATGGAAGTTGCTGACTGATGTTTATTTAGCACAATGAAAGCACAAGTTAGAGCATAATTGAACCCTATGTAGAATTTAGTCTGTCAGTTATCTGTTGCTGATTTTCATTTTCTTAAACCTGGTTTAACTAAGCATGTTTAATTGGTGTGAATCAGGTGAAAGTCGTGCCTTCAACAACGTGGTCCTGGCGAATATTTGTAGAAAAATTAGTATTATTTTGTACACAATGAACTTTTTACTTTTCGTAACACAATGATATTTTTTGTCATGGGGGCAGTATACTACTTGCACAAGAAAACTTTTTGACTTTGTGAGCATAACTGTTGACCCTCGTTTACATGAAATCTTTACGTCACACTGAAATTGATGGATGTAACTTGTTGCTTGGTCTCTTTCAGATTCTCTCATCGTTGTGCGAAATGCAATTTCGATGTGTGCCACGACTGCTTTAAGGCACACACTACTCCATTGCATGCCCATCCACTGTACAGGGCAGATTCGTATAATGTTTATGCGCGGTTCAATGGTGGTTGGCGATGTGATAACTGTAATCACAAGAACCCAAAAGATAACAGGCTATGGCATTGCCAAACATGCGAATATGATCTGTGTCGTGCCTGCATAAGCGCAACAATGGAAGGTGAGATTGAATGTAAGAAATAAGAAATTACACATGGAAGGATTAGCCATAAGAAAATCCAGAACAAATCTGAGCCCCAGATGTTGTTCTTGTGGGTTATAAATACATCAGCATGAAAGATAATACTGGGTTCAAAGGTGGTTGACCTTTCCGGTTTTTTTGTCACAACTAAATTTAGCAGTTTGGTTTTCCGAAGACGTTTTGACTAATGTTCTAGACTGGAGCCAGTGGTCTCGACTGAAACTTCTAAACGCGCCAAAAATCACAGCTAAAAATAGCAACGGTATGTACGTATTGCGGACCAGCTCTGATCTTGCGGAAGCACATGTAGCAATATAATCATGTACCTTTTCAAAAGTTACGTAGGTCACTGATATTTTTAAAAAATATTCCATGAATCATTCTTTCCGCACTTTCTCCCACCTCGAAAAAACTTATAATTATATTTAGGTAGTATGCAGGAAGTTTGTCACAAGTCCCCTACTTGTAGCTCAGTGGTAGACCCTGCGACAGGTGTGCAATGGACTATCATAAAGCCCTATTCATGTTGGTAGAACTCGGAAAGTTTTCTGAGTACCTTCTGTCGATTACTGTTTAATATTTCCTTCATATTTGTTTTTGTTATTTCAGTGACCGATATAACTGGTCCTTCACCAGGAAACTCTGACGGAAACATGGTATTAAGCCCTGCGAGACTAGGTACATGTACATTTCGTATACAGCTATTTCGAGGAACGTTGTCGGAAGAATGCACACAAGTGCAAGCGGCAAGACTGAAAAGTAGTATGGGTAGAAGTATCGAGCTACTGCATGTGTCGAATACCAATATACTGTATATAAACGATATAATAAACGCGAATTTGCATGTTTTTTTTTCTCTTCGAACACGTGGAAACAAAGTACGTTTAGCCACTCTGAATTTTAGAAGAAATTTCCTAACTCAAAGACATGTAAAGCTACAGAGAAAACTACAAACGTGCAAAACTACAAACTTGTACATTTCTCCTAGGCCAATATACAAAATTCCAGTGAATATTCAGACCCTCTTTCGGTCTTTTCGCGTGCACTTTGGTGCTTTTTCCCGACAACCCTTCTCGAAATAGCTGTATACATCACGCCTAAACCAAAACCCGATGCACCACATACATGTTGAGGAAATTTATAGGTTTACATCAAGTAAAGGCCACCATTCTCCTGACTTGTTAACTAATAATTAAGCTTCTATATATGACATGCATATGTCTGTAGTAAAGAGAATATTTTCAGCCCAGTCTGCACGCATTGCGTGCCTATAATCGTGATGACTAGTTGGTCGGGAAACCAGTTAATTTTGTTTCCCGAGGTTGAGAAAACATAGATAAATTTATAATAGCATTAAGACTGAAATGAGGTAATTAAACAATCCATCATGCAAATACAGTACGTGTAAGCAAAGACCAAACGCCGGAAAGAAGTATCGTCAAATAAAAATATAATAGAAATGTAATTACGACTTTTTCTCCTGATAGAAATGCTATCATAACCTCTGTTTGTGTTATGTGGGAACCTAAACCGGAGTCAGTAACTCTTCATCCTCGTTCCCAGGGCCACGCGCTTTTTTAAACGACATCTCGTTTCGCCGACCAAGTGACCAAAAGAAATGGAGGGCTCTTGGAACGAGAATGGTAACTCTTCCTTGTGGTAGAACAAGGTGTAAAATACGCGTGCGTAGCAGGCAGTTATAAGCCACGAAATGCCCACTGCATCATTCAATTTCAATTCTTCTCTGTGGTTGTTATAGGCTCGAACTTTAATCGTCGACCAGAAGAGAACCCTAGTTTGATGCCCACGCCAGCTCCATTCATTGTAACTGAAGAGAAAAGCATCGATGCTGCTTTTTCCGAAGACGCCGTAGATGACAATTGCAAGTGCATTATCTGCATGGAACTACCAAAAAATGCCACACTTATTCACGGCGACTCGGGGCACTGTTGCTGCTGTTGGACATGCGCAATCATTTTGAAGCAAAGAGGGGACCCGTGCCCAATTTGCAGGGCGCGCATTAAGAAAGTGATCAGGCAATATAATGTTTGACTGAAGTGATATATCGTCTTCACTGGGGTCAGTTGTAATTTGTAACATAATTTACAATGATGTTAACTGGTTTTAACAATGACAACCAGACAAACATTTTAACGTAGACTTCGGTGTAACCTGTAATTAAACCACTACAGACTGTGCTTGGGTTGAACAAGTTAAAAATTTTGAGCAAAAGAATACTTTTGGCTGTGACATTATTCAGATTCGACACATACATTCTGCACTTTCACAAAAACATTAAAATCCAACGACGGCTTTGGCGAACTTTTTGCGCCTAAAATATCAAATATTTTCCCTTTGATATGACCAATTAAATACAACTCCTTAAAGACTTGACGTCAACGAGATAATAAACGAGATAATAAACGCGAACTCGGCGTTCGCATTGGATTCCGTATAAGCAATTTGTATACGAATCCGTTTATGCCAAAGGCTGCCACAATGAGTTCTTTTGTTTTCGTGTAACTCGACCCAGGTGACACGGGGTATACGTCAAAAACTTTGTAGCGACTGTCACAGCGCGAATTGCTGCACTGTGTATGAACGGTGGTTTCTTCGAGCTACTGATCCAGTGGCCCTAACCCTAACCCTAACCCTAACCCTAACCCTGTTTGCGTTCATAGTTGCGTTTTGTATAAACAGGGGTCCGTTTCTCGAAGGTCCAGAAAAGATTTTGCACCCTGATAGCCATACCAAAATCTCAAACCTGTACGACTTCAGAGCTGTTTAATTCCATGATATTTTTAATACGAACGGAGATTCCTTTCATACAAAGTTTCAGGCCTATATACTTCTCTGCTTTTAAGAAACAGATAACTAAATATGGCTTTGCGGGCCCGAAAAGTCACCGGGGCTTTCGAGAAACGGGCCCCAGGCCTAAATAAGTCTCGGAACTCCACCGGAACCAACTCAACCTCTGAGTAATTCATAAATGCTGACTGAAATAAAAAGACACCTGTGTGGCGCAAAAGTTCGTCTAACGTACCGTACATCTTTGAAAGTTTGGTTACCAGTGATTTAGATAAAAAAAGACGTTAAATCTGATACACAACTACGTCTTGTTTTTCTTTTGGAGGCGTTCTTATATTATTAGATACAATTCAAACGACCGTATATTGGATCGAATGTATAACCCAGAGTGCCAATGAGAGAAATTTAAAAATTAAACGTTACTACTATGTATTTGAATGATCTATCAGATGATGTATTAAGCATAATTTTTTATTGTCAGATAATTACAAGTTTTATTAGTTTCATTAACATCTGTTTAGATTTTTTTATTCTTGATTGCTCAAGATTTTACCCAGTTTATTTTTCGTCTTTGTAGTAAACTTGTTAATTTGTTATCGACTTTAATTTTTAAGAAAAAACATTATAAAGTTCAAAGGTAGCAGAACAACTATTAACCAATATAGACACTCTGTTATCCTTAAGGCAATAAATGTGTAACTATGGAGTATGGCTTATGACAAGTTTATTCACTGGTTATATTGTGATCCATTCCATTTTTTTCTGTCGCGAAATTGATCTAAAACATATCACGTGACTCAATATACTCCACCCCAGTTTTCAAAATCTACGTCCTTTACGTTTACACAATCAGGTTTCGCCACAAATAAACTGTTCAATTGATTTTATTTGAACAGACAGTAGTAAGATTTTTTCAACAGTAACGGATTTTTTTTTTTGACATTTGTCAGCTTGGCCGATATCTCCCACATAAAGAGAGGCATTGTGTTTTACCAGAAACCCTTATGAGTTTCTGGCCGGTTTTACACTAGCGATGGAGTAGAGTTAGTCTGAAATGTCATCCGTCCTCTCTTCCTTACCCCCCAGATGAGGGGCGCGGGCGGTCTCTGTTGTCTTACGACCCAGTGAAAATCAAAAATCGGAGTCGTAAGCGCGACGGAATCGGAGTCAGAAGAATCAGAACGTTTCCATTTTCTTCCGATTCCGCTGATGACTCCGTCGCTTTAATGGTTTTAAAATATGACTCAGAGAGAACTGATTGTCAGTGTCGCATGGAGAAGCAGAACGACAAACTAATCACAATGCTAGTTCTCGCGCCCTCCGAGTGCTTCATCACTGCTTGCGACTGCGACAATCTGGTTTTGACTAGATCATAAGCGACGGAGTCATAAGCGGAATCGGAACTCTGCTTACGACTTCGTCCGGTCGGTTTGATTTTGACTGGATCATAACACACTGCGCTTCTGATTACGACGACTCCGTCGCTAGTGCCCGATATTTGGCTCCAAGAATTTTCACGGGTAAATTGTATGCCCTTGGACACAGGCTGTTCATCGAAGATTCGCAATTTTCCTCGGCTTTTTCTCTCGGAATACCGCTCATTCATTCCGTGGAGAAACGACTGTCATATTTTCGCACCAAATAGAGGTTGTTGTTTATCAGCAGCCTTGTACTGTACGTGAATCCACCCCCCGGGGGGGACTCCCATATGGAAGGGACGGGATGCTCGTCGGAAACTTTAAATTTAACCCCTAAAAGAGACCAATCTGGGCGTGGCCGAAGCTTATGCAGACCCCTAAAAGAGACTTTGTTTATATGAATCGAGTAAATATAACGAATCAAAGGTCTTTCTTTTTTGTTATTTCTTCACGTACAACCCTAAACGAGACCTTGACGGCTAAAAATAATGACATTTTGCCCAGAACACCCTAGGCGAGACCAAAATCCGAAATTTACACCCCTAAGCGAGACGACGAGCATCACCGTCCCTTTCATATGCCCCCCCCCCCCCCCCCCCGGGGGAATCCACCCAAACTCGCCAGGTGAAGCTAAGTAGCCTGCGTCCCAAACTTAACCTAACCCGTCCGCTCGAGATTATTTGTTTCAAACAGCCAATCAAAGAAAAAATATGTCCCCAGCCGCCCTTCGTTTCTCGTGCCAAGGCCCCAACGGATAACAGAAGCGAATAGGACAACGGGGACGAGGATGGAGGAGACGTGAACAATTGTATTTTCGTTTGTTTGTTTTGAATGCTTCATGTCAAATAATTTTAAATAGAAAATTATTTTATTTCGAAGACAATCAATCCCTTTAGAGCAAAAGTCGGTTTATAGAAGCTTATTATCTGCAATGATGTTTTCAAAAAATTGATACATATTGTTCAGGTTAAAAAAGTTGAGTCATTTTGAAGGCCTCTATTTTTATTTTGAAGGGGTCTCGATTTTCGACTTTGAGGTGACCAGAGTGTTTGGATAACCCCTCCCTTCTCCCTACGGGAGTATAATTGTAACCCACAGAAAACGGTATACCGGAAGATCAACGCTTGAAAATAAAATATGCCCCCGCTCGAAAGAGAAAGGAACTAGGGCTACAATTTTTTTATTGAATCTATAATGATGCAAATTGAAGCAGGTGAAAAGTTGATCGCTCGGAAAGCAACGTGTTTTTCGACCATTGGAAAGGAAATAGCCGCGTTCCAGGCCAGCAAGGAACTCTGGGAAGCCGGCCCTCTTCCTTGAACAAAAGAACATCGAAAGAGTCAACATGGCGGAATCAGTGGTGAATGAAACTGTGGCAAATCTTTCGGCGGCAGTAAACGAAACGGCCAAAAATGCCACTGGAAGAGCCGCGGCAACACCTGAGGGAATGCTTGTGGCGTATTCTAGTTTGGTTGTGATGGCGCTTTTACCGATATTTTTTGGTTCTTTTCGCTCTGTGAAATATCTCATTGAACAGAAGGTTTGTTGATCACAGAATTTTTTCTTTCTTTTTTTTATTTTTTTAACATTTATTCAACGGTTGTTTTGTGGATTTGTTTTCTTCTTGGTCCTCAGTAACAAGCTTACTAAATAAAACCCTTTTAGCTTTCTTGAGAGAGTAGTTTTGTAAACGTGTACCATCAAGTTAAGCTTACTTTAATTTTTTTTTCTCTCGCGTGGGTGAAAGGAACACGAAAATCGATTTCCGGTATTAAATCGCCGGTTTCGTAGGAGAAGGCGATATAGAGTATTCTAAGATCGTAATAAGTCATGGAAGCTGTTTTTACCGTAGTCATAAACAAACATTTTCCCGCTCTACTATCAACAAACCTTTATGGTTCAATTGCTCGATTGCTCAATATTATGTGAGTTCTTATTATAACTATATTTTAGCATAATTTATTAGTTATTTTTTGTTAGCCTGGTGAAAAGCATGGTGGTTTAATGGTTAGGCCATCACTCAAGAGGTCTGTCGTTTTAGCCAAGCCAGCTGTGGCATTTTGATGTTTTTTTTTTCGGGTCACTGGTACACTATAAACTCTCACTGTTTTGGCAGTGCTACATGTATCTTATGTCTAGTTACTTGCAAATAATTGTTGGGTCAGCCTGACAAAGTACCTCAGAGACAGTTTGCAATAAATTGGAATCCCATCGGGAGACAGCTCTTCTAATAATTTGATTTTTCGGAAATCAAGGGAATTTCCTTTTCAGCCAGGGTGCTTTCCATGTACAAACTACACCAAAGCAGGGCTCAAAATAACGGCCAGTCAACGGACAATGTCCGGCCAAAATGACGATTTGTCCAGACAAAATTTTGGTTCGGCGGTCATTTTGACCGGTCACGTACACAGCTTTCAAATAAATAACACCAAAAAAAATTCATTTGCAGTATTTCTTGAAATTTTACAGTAAAATCATAAAAATATCATAGCAGCTTGCAGTTACAAATTTGTAGAATACAGATGAGATGGTCACGCTCTTCGGATTTGCTAGCGGTTTGCTTAAATAAAACAGGAAGCATCCACGTCTGTAAATACGCTAAACGGAGAACAATGAACATCGCCTCCCAGCCAATCAACGTCTGCTATTAACAGGCGTACGCAATTACAGTTTGAATTGTCAGGCGGGCCGAGAAAAATAGCACCCATTAGTGGATTTAAAAAACTATATGCACCTATAGACAGTGCGAGTTCATAGCGTGTTTTTCACCAGCAAGTTCATGAGAAAATAATAAAATCATTAAACACATTGAATTTTTTAAAGTTCACTTCCAAGCACATTGTATTTTGAATGCCGAGCAAAGGCACAGTTATCTCACTTGTAGCATGGGCATATGTCCTATTACTATTTAGTGTTCGGTAGTAAAGACCAGTAAAGTGCTTACAACAAATGTAAAACTATGCAGAGTAACATAACATTACGGATACTGAGCATTTTGTTTTATGTAGAGCAGAACGCAGAAGAAATGGAAATTCAAAAAGCGAACAATAAAATGACACTTTTAGCGATCAAAACATTTAAGCTTAAGCCTTTATACTCTTTAACAATGAGTGTTTTAGCTTATGAGGCGAAACCTTTGGCAGAATAGGCTATTGCTTCAAAGTAAATACTCAATATTTTGCCCAGTCAAAAACGAGACATGACCGAGCTAAAATTGATTTGGCCGGTCAACATGACCGGTCAGTATTCAAAAATTATTTTGAGCCCTGCAAAGATATGTCAAGGTTTCCAGGTCTACATTTTGCACCAGTTAAAACATGCTGACTACAATAATTTGTACACAAGTACCCTGCACACTTGTGAAATCCACGCCAGAAATCTTTGGCATACAGCAGTCGACATACTGTAGAATGCAGCCTGGCTTAAATTCAAGACAGAGTGCTGTTAGAGAGAAGAAATTACTTGGCCTTTTTCGTCTTAATAACATGTGCCTTTGCCTGAACAATGCACTAATAACCTGTTTTATCTCTTGAATGGGATATCTCTTTCAAAGAAATAAAAGCACTTATTACACTGTATTAACATGTACATAAGGACCTTTAACGAGTGCTTGTCTCTGAGGTGATGAAAGGATTAATCTTTTTGCTGATTTTTCGACTTTGTAATCCTTTAATACTTGAGAGTGATCAGGATCCAAGTTTTGTTTTGTTTATCAAATTATTCACTGTTATTTTACTATGTCTTTGCAGAAGTCTGGTGAACAACCAGAGAGCATGACATCAAAAGATGCAGCCATGTTTCCCATCATCGCCAGTTGTACCCTTCTGGGTCTTTATATCTTCTTCAAGGTGAGTGTATAGGCCAGCTTTAAACAGACAGATTTATTTATGTGCTCGATTCTTCCCCAGCTCAGAAGATGTTAATACACCTCATTCGAAAATCATGGCAGAAAATACATAATTCTTTTGTCTTCATGTTAACTGGCCCTCATGGCCTTGATCACATCTGCAGAATTCAAAAGAATCTTGGCTTAAAACGAGGCCATGAGGGCCAATCAACATTGTAACAAAAGAATAATCATTTTGTCCACCATTTTGGAATACAGGGTGTATAACAATAACTTTGTTCAAGTCTCAATAAAATTCTTGCAGTTATTGGCCCTTAATCGAGGATACTAGAATTCTAAAACACTGGGATTTGGTCTAAAAAAAACCAACAAAAACAAGAAAACAATCCAGAGCTCTACAGAGATCCATGTACATGTTCATGTATATGTTGTGGTTTGAATTTATCTTTGGTTTAAAATTTTTCAAAGTTTGATTTTTATTTTCCATTGTCTCAAATTCATTGTCATAATCCAAAACATAATCAAACTACATGTAGTTGAAAAAATAATTTTAAGCCAATGATAACTAAACCACTGACGACATATTGCCTGTACATGTGATGTGGTCCCCAAAGATGGGAACTATTTTTGGGCAGTACTTGCCATCTGGGCAAGTGCCTTAGTAAGAAACGCATCAAAAAGCTGTACATCGTTTGTGTGCTATTTGCAATCCCACATAAGGATGACTGCATGTTCTTTGTGAGTGGGTTGAGTATTTTCTAAACCTGAATCCTTGTTATCACTGTCTTGATGAAAAATAGCTTAGATGGCAAAAATAGAACCCAAGGACAGACTCATCTTGACTTGAGACATGTTTTTTCCAAGTCTCGGGACTTAAGAGAATCGTTAACTGAAAATGCTTTTTATTAACGGGTGAAATTTTGTGAAATTGAAAATTATTTCCAGTTTTATATTGTACTTTTGATTATACTGCAAATGTCAACCTCGATTAAAGGCAATTTCGTGTGTGTAAAATAAGGTAACTTAAATAAAACCTATCATAATAATTTGGCAAGACAGAGTGCCACTGCTTTTAAAAGGTACCTGCATTATTAATTTAATTTCCACATTCCATTGCAATCATTTGGTTGCCAGAGCACTGTAATAAACATGGTACAGCAGCTGTGACATTTTGTGTGATTGTTTTCAGTTATTGTTGACTGTATGCAAATTGTTGGCAGCACCGAGGCCCTGCCAGGGTAAATGCCGACAAGCGACATGGGCAAAAAAGTAGCGACAGCACTCAAACGAAATAGCGACAAACGACTGACGAAGCCAAATGTATGTCACTAAATTTCCGACAGCGTTATGTAGCCTTGATAAAACGCCGACATGAGACATTTTAAAATTCCGACAAGCGACCTGGGACACCCCCCTGGCAGGGCCTCAGCACTAGAAGTGAAACCTTAAAAATGCTTTCTTTAACTGTGCATTAGAAGCTGGATTCTAACCACTGAAGGCTTTTGATTTTTTTAAAATTTTGTTTCAATATGCATGAGCAAATATGTTAGATCACTGTGTCACAGATGTACATTTTTGTGTCAAAAAGATTTAAAGAACTGGATCACTAAACATTGAGCTATCAAGTACCAGTATACACCGTCTGCTTGACTTTGGATATCATCCTTGGAACCAAATTTGCAAACTTAGGCATAAATGTTGAGATGTCAGTGTACTTAACTTACAATGTGCTTTTAAAGGACACCAGTCCATGACTAAGATGCATTTGTTGTTGTTCAATTTTACCCTTGGTACAAATATTGGTATTTTCCTTTCATTTATATGATACGTATATTTCCATACACTAGAACAAAGGAAAATACCAAATTGTACAAAGGGTAGAATTGTGCAACAAAATGAACCTGAATTAATTAGAATGTATTTCTAATTTATTTCTGCATCCTACCTGTGTACAGCTGTTGTGGTTCAATTTTATCCTTGGTTCAAATTTTATTTTCCTTTGTTTTTGGGTATGGTAATGTATGATAATGAGTTTAAAACAAAGGAAAATAAAATTCGAACCAAGGATAAAATTGAACCACAACACAGCTACCTGAATTCATTCTTTTGCTTTAAAAAAGGTGGTTGCTAATTTCATTGATTTACTTACTTTGTAAATGTATCTTTTGTGACGTTTTATTTTGTCATTTCAGTTGTTCAGCAAGGAATACATTAACTTGCTTCTTACTCTGTATTTCTTTGGTCTTGGTGTCTTGGCTGTGACACATCTGCTCAGGTAACATGTACAAAGTATTTGTCAATCCGTTCACCTACATTTTATTCTATTCTATTCTACATTCTATTACATTTTATTTCATTATCTCGATTTCTTATATAGCTTTTTTTAGGTCTAGTTTTTTTTGTTTTTTTTTTTTTAATCGCAGGACCCATGTTGATAGCAGTTTTTATAACTGAAATGGTCATCCTGCATAAATATGTTTATTATTATTATTATTATTATTATTATTATTATTATTATTATTATTATTAGCCACTCAGTGTGTTCCACTAGAAATCTGCAAATCTCATCAGTTCTTCTACTGTTTTCTATTTGTCGATAGAACACGATCACACATTAATTGCTCTTAAAAAGGGAAATTTTCTGTAAATTCTGGCTTAAAATTGCATATTATAAAATGTTTTTTTGTGGCCTGCAATCCTAGTAAAAGTGTCTTCATGTACTAAAACAATAATAGACTACTCTCCCTTATTTTCTCTGAATGATAGTCAACTTGTCTTGGGTACGCCTTGTCTACTTGCTCATAGAAAACTCTGGTTCATAGTGTAATTATTAATCTGCAAACAAGTAGAATGTCCAAGAGAAATGGAAATTGTTTCAAGAAATGGGGAGTTGGAGATTAATGTGGGGTGAAATTGCAGTGTTTTGCCTCTGAGTGGAGCACCCATTGAGAAACCACTTTTGATTCGAGTTATCACAAGGCCGTTCAACATGACTTGTAGAGATCAGGAGGATTAGAAATCAGGATTTCACTTTATAAGGTGTACAACTGTACATTCAATCATGTAATGTAACTGAACTGTAATGTGCATTGTGTATGAGAATAACTAATGTTGGGGTTAGGGTTTCTGGAGTTTACATGTACCAATCAGATGTACATGTACATGTAACTGTACAGTATGATGCAAGTTGACTTATGTAAACAATCAAATAATCCGTTAGCTATGGTACATACAATGTACAACTTTTTGGTTTACACTGTGCTGTTCTTGTACTCTTTTCAGACCAAATGTTGAACTTTTGTTGCCAGCAGCATTTCCAAACAAGAACTATACTCTTGATCTCACAGAGGGCAAGGGTGACAAGAAATCAGGTGATTTAGCCTAGTGCACTGTCTTGTCATTCAAAATATATTAATAATATACAGCACCACATGCAAGGACAATATTTACAGTCATGTACAAGTCCTACAATGTGTACCCATCGGGATGTGGTTGGCTAAGATTTGTCAGTGATGAATGTAACCTAAAGTAATTTATAGGAATTTTGTGATCAAACTGCAGTGCTTTCAATAAGACCTGGCACCTGCCGGAGCTGTGGCGGGTAGTTTGAGGTGAATCACCAGCTAAAATTTATGCAGCACCCTATAAAGGTGAGGTGTTACAGCTTCTAATACTGCTATCTGATGGGTGCCATACAAGGACAGCCACCTACTTGAAATCTTATTGAAAGCACTGAAACTGATACACTGTAGCTGTACAACTGCAAAGCCTTCAGTTGTTAAACAACAACTTACACTGGCCATAATTTCTACTGCAGAAAAAAATGGCAGTTGTTTGTCAATGAATGTTATTGTTGAATCATAGACTATGAGCAGTCCCTATTTATTTTCACAGCCCATTTAGCATGAAGCAAAAAAAATACAGTGTGTGAAAATTGGGGGTGACACGAGGCAGGACGTGGCGTGAAAAAAGTAGGGACTATGGGCTAAGCCTGCTCTCATAGTGCAAAAATATGATTGGTGTAATGCTTGGAAAGTCAACAGCAGGATGTCAACACTTGCGTGCCAATTTACAATGCGGTGGGGGACCAACTGTCAAGCTAAATATGTGATCAAGTGTCCTGCTTAATTTGTTTTGGTTTCTCTGTCGTTTTGAAAGTTCCCTTTCCAGGAGAAGCTGTTCTGGCTTCTTTACCAGAATTAGTTGAATGTGGCAAAACGGACATTCACTTGAATCTTTTAACTGCTGTCAGCGAGTGTTGTCTGGAACTTCCAATGCACTGGGATCTTGCACTGAAAACCCTGTCCAAAGAAACATCAATTTGTAGCACACTTTGCACACACATTCCTTGGAACATACTTGCTTTGATCACAGTTACATGTAAAACCGAGTTCAGATGCTAAGTCTGCCAGTCGGCATTTCATCACTCTTGCTCATTTAGGAATTTGCAACAAGTTTTCTGTAGAAACTGTAGGACTAAAATCGCTGCAATAACCTTTGAAATTACATCGGAAAACGCAACAAAAATTTGTTGCAAGATGGCTCCCATTTACAGTTCTTCTTATGAGTGATTTTTTCAGTATTCGGCTGATGAAGACATCTTCCTCGCTGGATGTTTTGGCCTCACATTAGTGAAGCTTGAGACATCTCCCAAGGTATCGATGAGAATCATTGAAATTGATGCCAAAAATCACTCAGCCGTGAATGGTCAAAAGCTGTGACTAAGCTGGTAGTCCCAATTCTTTTTGCTCCCTGCCTCGCCTCATCCCCAATTTTTGTGCAGGCATTATTTTTTCGCTTCATGCTTGACAGACTGTGAAAATAAATAAGGACTGCTCGTACATGGTCTAGTTGAATCACTGATGAAACTTCAAATTGCGAGACAACACACATCTGCCAAAGGTGACATATAATCAGTGGCAGAGCATTTCAATGTTCAATCTTGCATGATTTACCTCAATGATTTATTGTGTGGTTCCTGAAAATGTCCATACTCCCCCCACAGAAGGGATTGGAAATTCCTGGGGTTGGGTGAGGGATCCTAAAGGCAAAAAACTTTAAGAAAATGTATGAAGCTTAATTGGCGTCTCCAGAGGGGTGGGTGGGGGGGTCCTTAGGAAAACTCCCTTCTGAGGAGGAGGTATGGATAATTTCTGGAACCACACATTAGTTTGTAAAACTTGGCATACCGAAATATAAAAATGTATGTTTAATTTTTTGAATGTGCAGTACTTCGCATTCTTCATATAGATGATTATTGTTAACCACATGAATTGAGTCAGTGTGTGTTTTCTTAATTTGTTGTTGTAGAAATTGTAAACTATGAGTTTGACAGAATAGACTTGCTTTGCCTTGCCATCTCATCTGCTTTGGGAGTGTGGTATTTATGGAAGAAGGTGAGGTACACCATTTACATGTATAATGCATTTAGAATCTACTGAGTACAATATTGAAAGGCCTGACTCAGTTTTATTGCGACAAAGATAATCTTAAATCTCAAGGATCAAGTTAAATGAACTACATGTAGATGTTTACAGTTCTTCCTGGATTGGACAGGATGTGTCACAGGTTGCGTGACTTACAATTCCTTGATAAAGTAATATGCAGTAAAGTAATGTCACCTTTCCCAGCTTTATTGTACCTTCTTGTACACCTGGGCTGGTAGACTCAGAGACACTGCAAGATTACAGTGTTTTTCCCAGAAACCCAAAGTAGGACATTTTGAGGTCTGGTGTTCACACTGACCCCTTGTTGCGTGTTCATGTACAGTATAATATTTGTAATTAATAAATTAGCCATGTTCTAAATGAGCAGGGGACTGGGTACGAACATATTTTCTCTTCGGTACAAACATTCAATATCAATTGAATTGAAAAATGGGGCACGTCATCTGAAAGAGCATCCAAAAATTAGTAAATTCACCAAATATGATGGTTATTGGTTTAAATCCAAAGGCATGGTACACTTAGTATGGATTGGAGGGACAGGCGTCCTCCAATCCATACTAAGCTCTCTTATTTTAAAAGTGCACCATGCCTTTGCGTTTAAACCAATAACCATAAAATTTGGCGAATTTACTAATTTTTGGATGCTCTTTCAGATGACGTGCCCCATTTTTAATTCAATCGATATTGAACATTCGTACCAAGAAAAAATATGTTCGTACCCAGTCCCCTGCTCGTTTAGAACATGGCCAATTATTGTTGTTGTCTCCCCTTCCATTAGCACTGGATTGCCAACAATATATTTGGCTTGGCATTCTCTCTCAATGGAGTTGAGCTACTTCACTTGAACACAGTAACAACAGGCTGCATTCTTCTGGGAGGACTCTTTGTTTATGATATATTTTGGGTGAGTAGTAAGTTATGTACAGTACCTAAATGCGACCTCTACAGCCTGCCTGCATCATTCCATAAAAAGTGATAAGGCCACCCCAGGGCAGAAATAACTGACTGTTTTAGAGATGGGATCATTGTAGGAAAGTTTCAAAATTAGAGTATATAGGTATGGATATAATGTAGAATTGCAACAAAAATTCCTGGCAGTTGTAGAAAGGTTTTCGCTAGAGAGGTGGCCAGTAGTGGAGGTTGATTATAATACAATGGGCAAATTGGACAGGTTAAAACGAATCTGTTCAACACACACATGCCAGCCATTTGTAGTGTCCATGGTACAAGTACATGTAGGTGTGTGCACAAACAAATCAATGCCATGTTTTGTGCACATGCTTGATGGTTTTATTCTCAGTGTTGCCAAAATCAGTTATTATATGCTACTGACACTATTCAGTTAAGATATAAATCAGTGACCTTCTACGTGACCATTATTGGCTTGTTAGTTAGTGCCGTACAGACTTGTTCTGTCTCAGTTGTTTTATTGCTACATTCATTTGAATTTCAGGTGTTTGGAACAGATGTCATGGTAACTGTTGCCAAGTCCTTTGAGGCACCAATCAAATGTGAGTACCTACATGTACAAATAATATTATAAGAGAGGTTTCCATTCCAAAACCAAAGTAATCAGTAATCACAAATTAGACAATCCAGTGAACCAATCAAAACTTGAAACAAATACAAGTATATATAGACTCCGGAAGAACAGGGAAATGTGTGCAAGCAAGTCACAATAGCGAAGCGCGCGAGTGATGTCATGACTCAGACAAACAAACCAGAATTGCCGACGATTTTCCTAAAACATTATCTAAAACAGCCGATGTTCCTAAAACACTTTTTTGAAGCGAAAACTTTGCCTACATTTCCTCTCACACGCTGATGTTGTCTGAGCTTCGTGGGGAGTATAATCATTTGTATTTTATTTTTAAACCTCGCACGCTTTGTTATTGGTTTTGGTTTTACTTGTTACTCCTTGAGGAACTATTTGAACATGCAGTACAAGAATTTTAAACCAATCTTAGGGTGCATTGAAGCAAAAACAACTGGTATTTCTGGATTACATGTACTCGAACTCAGTCAAAACTTGTTATGTTACCGATTCATTTTTAATTAGTTACAGTAGTACTGTTTATGTTTGTTTTCTACACTGTGTAAATGTTAACTGTTTATCACCACCGTGACTTATGAGGATTTCTTTCTGCAACATCCACCCAAGCCTTGATTTCTAACTATCATCCATCTGAAGTAATATTGGCACTTTGAAACACAGCATTTGTAGATGATCAATGATTGTAACAATCAACATGTAGATGTATTTTTTTTTTGTGATAATAAGAGGTTAAGCATACAGATTGTGAGAACCAAGAAGGGGAATTGTCCTCGGCCGTTACAAAATCGTGTTCTCTTTACTAGAGTTACAAAATGTGTAGAACCTGTAAAGGGAATATGTGCATAATTTTTATTACCTGTGCACACACATGACTGATGCAATCCTTGACTTATTTGCAGTGATTTTTCCAATGGACCTCCTGGAGAAGGGATTATCTGCTTCTAACTTTGCCATGTTGGGGCTTGGAGACATTGTTATACCAGGTGAAGTTTGAATAACATTTGATACAATATTTATTGTTTCTAGTACATGCATGCAGAAAAGGTACATGTAATTTCTGCATACGAGCCTAGTTGCCCATCAGGCCGGAGCTTATCCCGGTTTCCGTAGCATGAAGTGACTACGAGTATTTCTACTCCCCCCCCCCCCCCCCCCTGTATGGGATGCTTGTCCATCGCAGGGTTACCCCCAGCAGTAAATTCTAACCATTAGCCCACCGCACCTTCCACACATGTATGCTGTGAAACAGATGAATTAAACGTATAATGATATTTTTCTGTTTCTTAACAGGAATTTTTATTGCACTTCTGTTGAGGTTTGATCACAGGTAAGTGATGCGTTTTGTAGCAGTACATGGATATACATTGAAATCCTTAAATTACTAAGACTAAAGAGTGTTCAAATCTCATTATTTTTTTCCTTACAATATAAAAGGGGCTTTGTCACGGATTTTAACAAATTTCTGAACAGCCAAAGTTTATATTTGTGGATTATGAAACCTAAAAATAATGGTCCATTTTTATTAACAAACTTGAAGTAGTGTCATGTCTATAGAATTAAAAGACACGTACATGTACATGCATGTATTTTCTGTATCATGGAGTTTTGGTACTTGGTTGTACACTTTAACAATTATTCCACGAGCGCGCATCGGTTACGAGTTGGTTTAAACTACAGTATCTCATATCCAACAAGCGCGAGTGGAATAATTGTTTTATTATTATCAATATACGCGGCCAAATTGAAAACCGCCCTCTTGAAAACACGCGCTTTGCGGGCCGCAAATGACTCCTAGCGGGCCTTTAATGCATTAACGGCCCTGCAGCTGATTGGTTCTCGGTTCATCATCCGATGAATACTAACCAATCAGGTCACGTTTAATGACGCGGGAAAACCATTTAGGTGCGTACAGCTTGCATCGCTTGCGTACAGTAGCGTACAGCAAGTTTTAAAGTAAAAAAAGTCTCGAACAGTTTCTCGCTGAGCGAATAGTGTTCGAAAAGAAAAATCAAAGCCTATTTGTTATGAATGGGACAAAATGCAGCTAAATGGGCCGCAAATGACACTACGCGGGCGCAAATAAACAATATTCCCTCTAAAAGTCATTTTATTGTCCTGTTAAAGCTCCCCGGCCGTTCTCGCTAACACGTACTGACTTACCATATTTGTGGTCCATGGTATATGAGCTTATATACCATCAATGCTCTTTAAACCAATCAAAACTCAGGAATTGCAATATACTATGGCTGGTTTTTAATAAGTATTGATAGAAGATCATACAGTATATAGGAAAAATTTTCTTATCATCTTTTTTTCGACAGCAGCAAGAAAGACAAGGCCAGCCGTGTGTATTTCTACTCTGGCTTCATCGCTTATTTCGTGGGCCTGGTACTGACCGTTCTGGTGATGCACACTTTCAAGGCAGCGCAACCCGCCCTGCTGTATTTGGTGCCTGCTTGTCTAGGGACGCCGATTACACTGGCTCTCATTAGGGGAGAAATTTCAGAGCTGTTTAAGTGAGTGTCATCGTTATAATTATTTTTAGTTTGTCTTGCAAACTTTAAGGAAGCTGCATGTTACATTGTACATGTTCATACAATGTAAAGGTTATGGTGTGACACTCAGATATCTTGCAAGTTGGAAGCGTAGTTTTGGTGTGCACCCATGCTCATGGGTAAAAACTTGTCAAGGGTGCAGCAACCAGTTTATGACAAATAGTGGAGAAGTGTTTTTTTTTGCTGTGGTTATTCGTGCACACTTAATTTTAGAATTTTCTCAGGGGATATGCTGAATTTATTGCTATGCATGTTTCTTATAGTCTCTGGCGTTTGATTTTAAAGTTTCAATTAAAATATAACGATTGTATATACTGCATGCGCTCTGCATGTTTGTAGAAGAAAGAAGGATGTATTTATACGTATAGAACATGAAAAATCGCGTATCGTTATAAATCATAATTTTGAAAAGGCAACTTTAAAATTAGCAATGTACTGTATACTCCACAAAGCATTGTGGTTGTTTCGGAACATTTGAAAATGCAGAAAACACCCACCTACGGCTCGTGCTTTATACATTTTGTGCCGAACACTGGTGAAGAAGCTTGTTTGTTTTATCGCAGGTACGAAGATAACCCGGAGAAAGATGCAAAGGAGAGCGAAAAGACCAAAGCAGACGGCAGTGAAGAAGAAGTGAACGGCGAGGCAAAGAAAAGCCAGTAGTCGAACTAAACCGAAATAAATTATTATTGTCAGTTATTTTAAAAGTATAAAACTTAATTTTACTGCATACTGTAGACAACTGTACTTGTGCAAACGAGATAACATTTGAAAGAGATATCTGTAAGACCTTATATTCATCCGGAAATATTTTTCAACCTTGCATGTGTATTTCACGTCTTGCTCAACAGATTTTAGAGACTCGTCTGTCATTGCATCACTCGCGGAAGGCAAGTGTAGAAAGCTATTAAAACTGTGAGGATAAAATATTCTTCAACAATGTCACGATGCCCATACAAGTGTATGGTCAGGAGGTGTTATTTGTGATCCGTACTCAACAGATATTCTGCGATATGTGTAGTTTGCCGAGACATGTCGATAAGTCTTGCAAAGAGCTGCATAAATATAGTTTCTCTGCCTAACAAGTATCCTGCTCAATGTTGCGGAATATCGTCTGATTTGTGCCTACAGCCTCGCGATATTCCAATTACTTTGTGCCCATTTTAATGATTTCTCAATTTTAGAGACGTCTTTGTCATAACTCCTGGGGAAAAGAGGAGGGCGAAAGTGAACGGAGCCTTGTATCTTTTCCCAGGGAGTCTCGTATCACTGTTTACAACGTAAAGAGGGCCTGATTTGCAGGTCATGTACGAGACCGCTTCTAGTAGGCAGGTACCATTTTGGAATAGCCGAGAAAAACTCTTTTCGTGAAGAAGCTATGGCACAGTATAACTGTTAACTCACTTCATTGTGATGTACAACATTTTCAAACTGAAGTTAGACTAGTTTCAAAAGGTATAAACATCACCAAAAGATCAAGACGGATAAACATCAACGTGAAAAATGCAGCTTAACGTTTCACAGTAGTGCCCCAGCCGCAGCTTCTTCAAGGGTGTTGAACTGTTTTGTTGCAGTTTGTTGTCCTAGATTATTTATTTAATTGCTACTTTAAGGGAAATAATTTTGTTTTAAATACGCGAACATGACTCGGCAAAAACTGACTTAATAAAAGAATAAAACTGAGTGAAGTAATGCTCTTATCATTATTTTTGACGACTGTTCTCTAACAATAGATGTTCGCAGGGCAACAACGTATCTATGACGAATCGATGAGTCAGACGTTCTTGGTTTGTGTGTGGCGGGGACCATTGTCGAGTGTATATTAAACAATTATTCCACGAGCGCGCGTTGGATATATAGAGGATAATACATGGTTTCGCGGAGATATGAAATTTATCTTCGAGTGTTCAAATCGATAGCTCACGAGTGAGCTTAGCGAACGAGTGAGATATTGGATTTGAACACGAGAAGATAAATTTCATATCTCCAAGAAACCATGTATTATTCTTTTTATTATATTTACCTACTAATTACGATGTTTTTGACGATTTTCCGAAGATTTCCGAAAATTTTCAAAATGTTGTCCGAAGGTTGTACGAATGTTTCCGAACATTTTCCGAGAATTTCCGAAGATTGCCGAAGATTGCCGAGGAAGATCCGAAGATTTTTCGACTTAATATCGATTTACTTTGGCTCATTCAGCATTGGAACATGGCAAACTCTGCAAGCTGATTGGTCAAAAATGATATCACACATGTGTGGATATCATTTTTATCCACACATGTGGGATACCATTTTTCTCGATTTGCTACCACTCGCTATACCACTGCAGTTTATATAATAGCGGAGCTCCTGCGCGCGAAGCCATGAGGCCAAGAAAATTTGGTGCGTACGCCCGCACGCCCGCCCGTACAGACTCTCGGGGAGGGGGAGTGGAGTCCTAAGGCAGCCCGACCGGGGGTGGGGGGAGGAGAGATGGGGAGCAGGTGAATGCCATCTCTACTTATCCCTACTTACGTACGTTATCACATACGGGGCAAAATTACTGAACGCTGATTGGTTGAGACAGAGGGCATTTTTTCTTAATCACGAGGGCACTTTTTGGTAATCAAGAGGGCATGATTACTTGATCCTGATTGGCTGAGCGCGCGTCGTCTGCACTGAGTTGGTTTCCCGCTTAAGGAGGCTCACAACGGTTTCCAGCAATTTCAAGCTCTTAAACTTTGATGGGCCAGTACTACAAATCTTTATCAGTTGCTGCAACAATAATGATAGCGACCAAATGTCCAATCATTGCTGCATAAGTTGTGGTCATTTTCATGACGTCACTAGTTACTATAGCAACAGTTTTACCTGTTAAAAACACCCTTAATTTTCCCTTTAAGTGCTTATAACTCAAAAACGAGTCCGGTGACCCCCATTTTTTATTATTGAATAATGATTAGCATGTTAAGATGCAACTTTTTGCAAAGTTAAAAAAATTTCTGCGGAGCAGTTTCAGAGCCACCTTAAATTTTCGAAAATTTAACATTTGGTCGCTATCATTATTGTTGCAGCAACTGATAAAGATTTGTAGTACTGACCGATCAAAGTTTAAGACCTGGGAAGCGCTGGAAACCGTTGCGAGCCTCCTTAAAACGAGTTTGAAAAAAGTTCAGAAACGCAGTGCATACGAGTTTGATAAAAATGCGTTTGATAATTTCATCAAATGTGAAAGAAAATCGGTAGGCAGAAATGAGTAGTGCCTTGGTGGAATAGAGAGAGGACTTTTCAATCCCGTTTCGTTTGTCACAGCCCGAAAAAACGTCTGGACGATTCGCTGCACGGAGAAAAGAAATTCATGGCGGCTGAGACCACTGAATCGACACTGAAAGATAACATTTCATCGTTTTGCTTGCTTCGCCTTATTAGAAACAGAGCCTGGAAAGGGCATAAATTTTGTTGGTACTTACAGTTTTCGCTGTGGAAAGGAGAATGTCAGGTTGAAGAAGTTATTAAAGCTCGTTTGGACACTTTGTTTATGACTTTCATCGATGCAGCATTTCTGCGCGGTCGGACACCTCGTAAACAAAGGTAAATAAAATTTACACTGCATTCAGTTTTATCTGTGAAGGAACTATTATGAGTGAATTGCACATGCTGTGTTATGCTTACTTTTACTGTTTCTCGACATAAGTTGATTTTTTATGTGGTCATTTTGCTACGAGCAAATACTCTTGCCAACCGGTTTACGCCATGGCGGACCTCGTTTAAGTTTTCTTTTGTACACAGTTTTGCCCTTTATGCGATAAACACGTAATCGCAATGTGCCCTCGTGCAATTAAGGATTAATTTCACTTGCATTTTCAAAGTTTTCCAAATTGCCCTCGTCGCTTCGCGACTCGGGCAATTTTGTGAAAACTTTGAAAATGCGCGTGAAATTAATCCTTAATTGCCCTCGGGCCTATGCGATTACACATAATATATAGATTTAGGCAGGCCTAAAAGCGGAGCTCCCATTTATCATTAGCAAATACTAGTAGCCACACTATTTCTAAGCTTATACAGTGGTACAAAATAAATTAGTTTTTAATCGCTCATGGTTAAACTTTTAAGTATAAAATATCTTACATGTAAAAACCTCTCACGGTTTTGTTGACGAAAGCGATGTCAACATATTTCTAGGTAAACTGAAATTGACGACTGCACTTTATTGGGTTCCTCACGTACGCACGTAGGAGCACACAACAGATATCTTTGTAAAACTTTTTACAACGTTTACTGTACACTAATTAATACACCTTTATGAGTTATTCCATGTAAAAAGGACCTTGATCTTGTTTTGATTTAATACAAAACAGTAAGGGCAAAAAATCAACTCAAGGCAAAAAAAAGTACAGAAAAATAAAGTAAATCGCTGCTAAACACAGTAAACCAAATAAACTCACACCACGGCGAACTGAGAAAATCACCGCAGCAAAACAAACTCTGCAAATTGATGGTGCCGGTTTTGTAAGTCAGATTTTGTGTAAGAATTGTGACAGTTTGTGATTTGGGAAGTAGTGCACGCTAACTTAGAATAAAGCTTACAATGTTGTTTTGAACCATCCTCTGTCTTTTCGCTGCGGTTTGAGTTGCATGATAATAATCTAATTCTGTTTTATCGTATGCGTTGCTAAATACCTAAGGGAATTTTATGCAGAGAACTGATTCAATTTTCTTCATTTCTGGTAAGCAAATATGCGGTAGGGAAAGCCCGGGAGGTAGTCTGAACTCACTGAGCCAAACACGGGTAACTTGCAACGAAATCGGCGAAATATATATTGGTTTACCCGTGCAAGATTTCAAGATCATTTCGACGCACTCGCTGGTAAGAGAAACAAAACAAATGCAATCGAGTATCAAAAAGAGCGGTTGGATAATAGACCACTTAAAAATATCTTGGTGTGCAGTATCGCTGAGTAGTTTTACTCGTTTTTGTTTGCAGGATTTTTACAAATCGAAATCGTGATTTTGATCCGTGAAGCTTAATAATTTAATATTGTTTTCAAAATCCAATAATGAACATCACAGTTAACTCGACTAACTAAAACACCAAACAATTAGTCCAAATGAACTATTTAATAAACAATGTCTGTATAAAATGTACAAACATTTTCAAGTTTGTGAGCAGCATTAATTGAATTGTAAATATTTACGAAAAGATGCGAAACCGACACAACTTCAAATTCGCTCATAAATGAAGTATAAACAGATTCTCATGCACAACAAAAAAGACTAATGCTTAGTGCATAGATTTACGTTTGTTACCTCATGTTTGGAGAAGGCTTGTAAATTCTGCAGGGCTAAAATTTCAAACCAGCACAATAATATCGGAAGCGAACACGCCACTCGTTGTAAGCTTACTCCAACACCACCGACATATAAGTTCTTACAATGTTTTGAATTATCGGCGAAGATCGATCTCTCCTTTCCTTTCGGTGTAGCTGTTAGGTCTGTTAGCAGTCTTTTGTCCATCACTTAGTGAACTTCACCGGCTCTGAGCTCGCTTTTATTCCAGTTCAATTAATCAGCAGCTTTTCAGCCAAGGTCAGCCGCAGTGCTTCAACTCTCGGTGTTTTCCGATGTATATCATATTCAAGTCGGCAATTATTTCGGATCATCCCGTTAATCGGTTGTCCTAGATCATTTGGCATGAGGTTTCCATAAAGTTGATGAGTAAATAGAGTGAGAAATATTTACGAAGCACTATGTTTTCCAGCATGCTCTCTTCACGTCTTTCATTCAGGTTAAAAGGTGAACAACGTACCAACTATTTTAGCGCCCTTTCATCCAATCGCTTCGTTTAAGTTGCAATGTAATGTCCAGATCATAAGAAAACGGGAGACAAAACAACCTGAAGTGACACAGTGTTTTAACAAATTTCTACGACAAATAAGTTAACTCTCGACAAACCAAAAAATGTTTTTCTGTTACTGTTTGCTAGAGAAGGACTCCAAATCAAGGACAAAGACAAACTCGTCCCCAGCGCTAATCCGTGCGTACGGACGGACGGACGGACGGACGGACGTGACATCCAAATTTTCTCGGCTTGATGGGTTACCAATTTCTATAGCAATGGTGCTCCGCCCGCGGGAGCTCCGCTAATATATACATTTAGGCAGGCCTAAAAGCGGAGCTCCCATTTATCATTTTTTTGCTCGAGTAAATTACAGTGTTACCAAATAAGAAACCACACTATATTTTTAAGCTTACACCGTGGCCCATATAGGTACAAAAAACCTCTCATGATTTTGTTGACGAAAGCGACGTCAATATATTTCGTGATTGACCCGTCTGAATTTTCCTGCCTTTAGTGGCAGGTTCTAAAATTGAAATTGACGAGTGCACTTTATTGGGTTCCTCACGTATGCACGTAGGCGCAAAACAAATCTTAGTAAAACTTTTTACAACGTTTACTGTACACACTAATTCGTTATACACCTCTAGGACCTCTATGAGTTATTCAATGTAAAAAGAACCTTGACCTTGTTTTTATTACTACAAAACTATCAGAGCAAGAAAATCAACTCAAGGCAAAAACAGAAAACAAAGTGAACTCGCTGCTTAACACATAGTAAACAAAATGAACTCACGCCACGGCAAACTGAGAAAATCACGGCGGCAAAACAAACTCTGCAAATTGATGGTGCCGGTTATGTAAGTCATTTTAAAGCAGTTTTTGTGTAAGAATTGTGGCAGTTTGTGATTTGGAAAGTGGTGCACGCTAACTTAGAATAAGCTTACAATGTTGTTTTGACTGTTTTGAACTGTCTTTTCGTTGCGGTTTGGTTGCATGATTTACTAATTCTGTTTTATCGTACGCGTTGCTATTAAAATGCCTAAGAGAATTTTATGTAGAGAACTGAATGAATTTTCTTCATTTCTGGTAAGTAAATATGCGGTAGGTTAAGTCTGAACCCACTCAGCCTAGCACAGGTAACTCGCAACGAAACCGGCAAATTCAACACACTCACTAATAAGCAGAGATAAGAGAAACAAAACAAATGCAAGCAAGCCGAAATCGTGATTTTGATCCGTGAAGCTAAATAATTTGTTTTCAAAATCCAATAATGAACATCACAGTTAACTCCACTAACTAAAACTGAAAATAATTAGTCTAAACAAAATATTTACTAAACAAAATTAATGTGTAAAATGTATAAACATGAACATGCAGGCTTGATAAATATTTACGTGAAGATCTGAAAACCGACAGAACTTCAAATTCATTCATTAATGAAGTATAATTCTCTCAATATAAAATTAGGCTTATGCTTAGTGCATACATTTACGTTTGTTACCTCATTATTGAAGAAGGCTTATAAATTCTGCATGGCAAAGTTTTCAAACCAGCCCAATATAAATATCGGACACGAACACGGCAGTCTCGTTGCAAGCTTAGTCCAACACCAGCGACATATTCATTATATGAATTATCACCGAACAACAATTTCTTTCTTTCCATCGGTGTAGCCTTTAACAGTCTTTTATCCTTCACTTCAGTGAACTTGATCGGCTCTGAATTCACTTTTGTTTGAGCTCAATTCAGTGATATTCAGCCTTGCTCAGCCGCAGGTCGAACCCTGGACATCGCGCTCTTTTTGACTTGTTATCCAGTATACCATGTTCAAATCGGCAATTATTTCGGATCTTCCCGTTAAGAGGTTGTCCTAAATCATTTGGCATAAGTTTCTATGATGTACATGAGTAAATATAGCGAGAAATGCTCACGAAAATTGATGTTCGCCAGCAGCTTTCTTCGCATCTTTCATTCAGCTTCAAAGGTGAACAGCGTACCAAAGATTTACCGCCTTTTCGAACAATCGCTTCGTTTAAGTTGAAATGAAATGTCCAGATCATTTATTTAACATGAGAAAAAAACTAAACTAAATATATCTAAAATAGATTAAGCCAAGCCTAAAAGCAGAGCTTGTGGGTTATTTACCTTGCCCTTTATTTAAATCTGATGATAAAATTCTCAGGCTAAGTGAGGCTAAGTAAAAACTGGGTACTTGAGCCCGCGATCAACTGGAAAACCATTACCTGGTCAGCGGTCAACTTCCAAAAACGACGTCACCTCGATTAGCTCTAAACCTGAGCCCGCGATATGGTCATGTGATACTGGTCAGCGGATACCTTGTTTTGACAGCTGTCAATTGACCATGACATGGAAGTTCAATATCAAAGATTTAACAGTAACCAAAGCGGTAATTGTCCTGTGACTCCCCTCCCCCTCCCCCTCCCCCAGAGTCTGTACGGACGGACGGACGGACGGACGTACGGTCACGTGATTACCAAATTTTCTTTGGAGTCAATCTTTGATTGACAGAAGTTAATGTTTGGAGCGTAGCCCTAGCCTCGCACCGGCGCGGCCTCACTCCCACGGGAGCTCGACCTCGCGCGCCGTTCGTGCTGACGCGTACATTGTGCAGTTTGCTCGCTGCAAGTTGTTTATTTTCGTCGCTCTGTTCGCTGTTTTTTTTGCATGTTTTTTGCGTCCATACTCGAAGCCACCACCTTATAATGTCCGATACAAGTACCTAAGTGCCCCGGCTGACCTCTGGGGCCAACATTTAGCCCGGTTGCCGGTCAACGGCGCCGCAATTCTTCTGTGTGTCATCGCCCGCCACTTTGGCGCCGGTTTTCATTCATATCGTCCACCGCTACTGGCGCACGGCAAGCAATACCTTCTTCAGCGTGCCATAGTCCGGTTCATGCCGTTCAGTCTATCCTGCAGTCTTACCTACTGCCTATGGTCGCGGCCGCCGTTCAGCAGGCGTTCCAGGCTTGGCAGCAGACCTTCCTAAGTACCGCAGGTTTGTGTGTCGCTGTTTTTTCATCCACGCTGCCTTCGAGTGCACCCGCGGCAAGCCAGCAGTTCGCTATTTTACAAGCCTCTGGTCCGTTAGCCGACGGCTCCTTAAACAGTGCTGTGTTGTCAACTGGCCACAAACATCGTAAAAAACCAGGCTGCGAAACCTGATCGACAATTGGTAGAGCGTATAGCTAGATTGAGCTGCGACGGACTTTCGCTGGCGCCTACTTCATTTGCGCAGGGTTCGCTTCGACTATTTTACCGGGATCCTCTCAACCTGTCTCCTCTCCAACCACTTCATCGCTAGCAGGTGAGTCGTGTCTTTTCATCTTTCGTTTCGTTCTGACTTTGTCCGGCCGGTCTCGCTTCTTACGCGGCCGGTGCCATCGCTGGTTCCCACCCCCACCCCCTCACTAGTTACATGGCTCTCATCGTGACGCCCCTTTCGCCCACGACGGACCAAGTTCGGCATTACGCTGGCCTCGCAAACGCTCTGATCTTTCATTGTCGCGTACACGGGATTCGCAAGGAGTTTGTCACTAACACTCCTATCGCGAACACGGACTCGCAAACGCCCAGGTCGCGTACGCTGGGCTGTCGAGTGTCGGGTGTCACCTTCGCTGGATTCTCCGACGCTGGTGTCACAAGCACAGGTCTCACCGACAATTTCTGTCATGTACCTTGGACCCACAGCCGCTGCCGTCGAGACATTGGACTCGCAAACGCTCGATTACGCAGTCGGGTTTTGCAAACGTTCTTGTCACGCACATGGGGCACGCACAAGTTTCTGTCACGTATGCTGAACTCCCAGAGGCAGCTGTCACAACGCTGGACCCACGGACGCTACTGGTAGGATTACATTGGATTGGTTGGTTTGCTTACATTGGTTTCACAAACGCTGCTATCTCGAGCACGTTGGACTCTCAGACGCCACTATCCTTATCACAGACCCACAGAGGCTGCTGTCAGGCAAATTGGACTCACAGACGCTGCTCACGAACGCATGGTCACGCATATAGGACTCGCTACCGCCCCTGTTGCGAACCCTGCACTCGCAAGCTTCGAATACGCACACAGGTTTTGTACACGTTCCTTTCACGCACATAAAACTCGCAAACGTTTCTGTCACGTTCGCTGGATTCCCAAACGTCTCTCTCTCAGTCACTGGGATACACCGTCACTCTTGGTCATGTCCATTCCCAAACTCTGCTGTCTCGAACTCAGGTCTCGCAAACGCTCCTGTTTACGAACACAGGACTCGCAAACGCTCCTCTCACAAACGGAGGACTCGCAAATGCCCTTTCACGCACTCCGGTCGCACAAACGGTCCCGTCCCGTACGCTTGACTCCCAGACGCAGCTGTCACAACGCTGGATTCACTGACGCTATTAGTTGGATTACATTGGATTGGTTGGATTGATTGATTACACTGGTTTTCACAATCGCTGCTATCTCGCTGGTTGGCTATTGGTTGGATTAATTACATTGGATTGGCCGGTTTGATTACACTGGTTTCACAAATGCTGCTATCTTGATCACGATGGCCTCTCAGACGCTAATGTCCCTATCAAGACCCACAGAGGCTGCTGTCAGGCAAATTGGATTCATAGGAGCTGCACACGAAGGCATGGTCACGCATATAGGACTCGCTACGCTCCTGTTGCGACCCCTGCACTCGCAAATCCTCGGATACGCACACAGGTTTTGTACACGTTCCTCTCACGCGCATAAAACTCGCAAACGTTTCTCTCACTTTCGCTGGTTTCCCAAACGTCTCTCACACAACCACAGGATACCCTGATGCTCTTGGTCATGTACATTCACAAACTCTGCTGTCACGTACTCAGGCCGCATACGCTCCTGTTTACGAACACAGGACTCGCAAACGCTCCTCTCACGAACGGAGGACTCGCAAACGCCCTGTCACGCACTCGGGTCACACAAACGGTCCCGTCATGTACGCTGGACTCCCAGATGCAGCTGTCACAACGCTGGACTCACTGACGCTTTCGGTAGGTTTACGTTGGATTGATTGGATTGATTGTTTACACTGGTTTCACAAACGCTGCTATCTCGTTGGTTGGCTATTGGTTGGATTACGTTGGATTGGCTGGATTGATTACACTGGTTTCACAAACGCTGCGATCTCGTTGGTTGGCTATTGATTGGTTTACATTGAATTGGTTGGATTGAGTACACTGGTTTCACAAACGCTGCTATCTCGATCACGTTGGACTCTCAGACGCTACTATCCTTATCACAGACCCACAGAGGCTGCTGTCAGGCAATTGGACTCACAGACTCACGAACGCATGGTCACGCTCATAGGACTCGCTGGCGCTCCTGTTGCGAACCCTGCACTCGCAAATCTTCGGATACGCACACAGGGTTCGTACACGTTCCTCTCACGCACATAAAACTCGCAAACGTTTCTGTCACGTTCGCTGGATTCCCAAACGTCTCCCTCTCAGCCACTGGGATACACCGACACTCTTGGTCATGTCCATTCACAAACTCTGCTGTCACGAACTCAGGTCTCGCAAACGCTCCTGTTTACGAACACAGGACTCGCGAACGTTCCTGTCACGAACGCAAGTCTCGCTACGCCCTGTCACGCTCTCGGAACACGCAAACGCTCATGTCACAATCAAGACTCACCAACGTTCCTCTCACACACACAGGGTTGGCGAACGCCGCGGTCACAAAAACGGGATTCACAGAGGCTGTTGTCTTCTACATTTAGTTTCACCGTCTTTGATGGCACAGTCCCAGTATTCACAGACGCTGCTGTCACTCACGAAGGATTCGCAAGGGTCCAGTCAGGCACACAGAACTAGCAAACGCCTCTGTCACCCATACAGTACTTGCAAACGCTCGGTCATGTACACAGGACCCACAATCACTCCATTGACGTACACAGAACTCGCGAATGCTCCTGTTGCGCACTCAGGACTCGCAAACGCTCGGTCACGCGCACAGAACTCGCGAACGCTAACGTTACGTACGCTGGATTTTCTAACTCTGCTTTCACCAACGCTCACAGATGCTGTTGTCATGCACCGACATTGGTTTTTCAGTTGCCGCTCTCATGATCACAGGACTCGCAAACGTTGCTGTCACGAACACCGGCTTTGTACACGCTCGGTCACGCTCACAGGAGTCCCAAATACAGGACTCAGAAATGCTCCTGTCACGTACGCTGTACTCCCAGATGCTGCTGTCACGAACACAGGACTCGAAGACGCCTCTTCCCCGTACACACGATTCGCAGCCGCTCTTATCACGCACACCGGACTCGCATTCGCTCCTATCATGTACGCCGGACTCTCACATGCGGCTGTCTTACGTAAAGACAGGACGTACAGACACTGTTGTCTCGTACACTGGACTGTCAGACGCCGCTGTCACGAACACAGTTTCAGACGCTGCTGTCGCGAACTCGCAACCACCGTGCCACGCACATACGCTCCTTTTAGTCCACTCCGGTCAGGCCACGCCCGGCAATGCAAAGCGCCATGCACCAGGTCGTACCCCCTTCGTGCTGCTTGGAGCCCTCCTCGCTCCAGCTCGTCAGTTTGGCGTCGGTTTCCATAGCAACCGTCCAAGCACCTACTTCCTCAGTCGGGTCCCCTTCCTTCGCTCCGGGGGCCACTCCTCTGGTGCCCAGTCCCTTTGCATTGCAGGCCAAACACCGCCTTCGCTGTGCGTAGCGTAATTAGACATTAATTGGAGTCAATCTTTGATTGACAGAAGTTAATGTTTGGAGCGTAGCCCTAGCCTCGCACCGGCGCGGCCTCACTCCCACGGGAGCTCGACCTCGCGCGCCGTTCGTGCTGACGCGTACATTGTGCAGTTTGCTCGCTGCAAGTTGTTTATTTTCGTCGCTCCCACCCTACCCTGCTCCCCTTAATTACGTTTTCTTTTTCTTTTTTCTTTTTTACTCCACTGGCTCCGGTCAGTGTGACTTATGCAAAGGGTTTTTGCTGTGGCGTCGGTTTCCATAGCAACCGTCCAAGCACCTACTTCCTCAGTCGGGTCCCCTTCCTTCGCTCCGGGGGCCACTCCTCTGGTGCCCAGTCCCTTTGCATTGCAGGCCAAACACCGCCTTCGCTGTGCGTAGCGTAATTAGACATTAACGGCTTGGTGGTTTACCAAATTTTCTTACCCATGGTGCTCCGCTGGCGCGCTTCGCGCGCTGGAGCTCCGCTACTAAACAGAGCTTACAACTTTGATCAATTGACAGCTGTCAAATCAAGGTATCCGCTGACCAGTATCACGTGGTCATATCGCGGGCTCACATTTGGAGCTCATCGAGGTCACGTGTTTTTGTGAAGTTGGCCGCTGACCAGATGACGGTTTTCTAGTTGATCGCGGGCTCAAGTCCTAGTTTTTTCCAAATTTTTTTATCATCCCGTTAATTCAGATTTAAATAATGACGAAAATAATGGGCAAAGTTAATAACCGAGGAATCCAGCTTTTGGGCATGGCTAAATCTGTTGTAAAGAGTTTTTTTCTGTTAAAGAAATGATCTGGACATTTTATTTCAACTTAAACGAAGCGATTGTATGAAAAGGCGGCAAACTGGTTTGCACGTTGTTCACTGCTGAATTGAAAGACGGGAAGAAACCGTGCTGGAGGATATAGATCTTCGTAAATATTTCTCGCTTTATTTACTTATCTACAGCATGGAAACTTATGCCAAGTGATTTAGGATAACCTCTTAACGGGAAGATCCGAAATAACTGTTGACCTTAACATGATATATTGGAGTACGAGTCAAAAACAGCGAGGGTTGAAGCACTGTCGTCGGTTCCTAGCGGCTGACCAAGACTGGAAAATTAACTGAGGTCTGAGCTAATATAAAAGTGTGCTCAGAGCCGGTCAAGTTGACTGAAGTGACGGATAAAAGACTGTTAAAAGCTACACCGAAAGGAAGAAAGATATTGATCTTCACTGATAGATAGATAGATAGATAGATAGATAGATAGATAGATAGATAGATAGATAGATAGATAGATAGATAGATAGATAGATAGATAGATAGATAGATAGATAGATAGATAGATAGATAGATGGATAGATAGATAGATAGATCGTTTCCCAAGTATCTGTTCCCTTGTGCCTTTTTAAGGCACATATTTCTCATACTTATTGTAAAAGGAAATCATTGACAATATAAGGGATTGTAACATTCCAAAAAGATACTGACTACAAAAATAAGAACTTAAACAGTCATATCCTCGAAAACCCCTTTTACTCCGTCGAAGGTTATGTGATTGATAATGTGTTACACTTCATCAACACTGGAAGTTTAAAGCAACTTAACTTGAAACATGAAACGGGAATGATGGATTTTACGGATTTAACGGGAATATGAATACTTAATGACATATTCCCGTTAATTTCGTAAAATCCATCATCCCCGTCTTTATATAAGGTTATGTGATTGATAATGTGTTACACTCCATCAACACTGGAAGTTAAAAGCAACTTAACTTTAAACATGAAACGGGAATGATGGATTTTACGGATTTAACGGGAATATGAATACTTAATGACATATTCTTCTCTTTATTACTGTAAGTATCTTTAAGAATGTATTTATATACAATTTATAATATTTATATAAGATACTTACAGTAAGAAAGAGAAGTATTATATAGTTAATATATTCATATTCCCGTTAATTCCGTAAAATCCATCATTCCCATCTTTATAGAAGGTTATGTGGTTGATAATGTGTTACACTCCATCAGCACTGGAAGTTAAAAGCAACGTACTTTTAAACATGAAACGGGAATGGTGGATTTTACGGATTTAACGGGAATATGAATACTTAATGACATATTCTTCTCTTTATTACTGTAAGTATCTTTAAGAATGTATTTATATACAATTTATAATATTTATATAAGATACTTACAGTAAGAAAGAGAAGTATTATATAGTTAATATATTCATATTCACGTTAATTCCGTAAAATCCATCGTTCCCATCTTTATAGAAGGTTATGTGGTTGATAATGTGTTACACTCCATCAGCACTGGAAGTTAAAAGCAACTTAACTTAAAACATGAAACGGGAATGATGGATTTTACAGATTTAATGGGAATATGAATATTAAGATCATATTATTCATACTTGCAGTAGTAGAGAGAAGTAAACTCATACAGTTAATATATTCCCGTTCCCGTTAAATCCGTTAAATCCGTTATTCCCGTTTGCTGTTTGAGGTTGGCACCACCTCTAACTTACAGTACTGATGAAGTGTAACACATTTTACAGGAACATCAATGTAATCATGGCATCTTTAGTACGTCTTGTAATGGTAACTTTTTTAGACATTACTTTGCTTTCAAGAAAACCCAACTTATGTTCTTTATGACTCAAAAAGCAAAACTTTCTCGTCTAATGTTTTTCAGTTGACATCAAATCAAGTAAAGAAGTGAAAAATTCTAGGAAAAAAAAAACAGTTTTCCGGTCAAATATACAGATAGCATCATTTATTCTTCCGCGGCAGCATTACAATCCCTCTGAAGTCAAATTAGCACCACTCTCTGTTTATTTGACTTCTAATTGGCAGTTTACCAATATACATGAAATAAAACTGTGAATAGTTTGGGACAAAGAGTCCAAAACAATCAGGAATTACTCCTGAAATTTGATCAGCATTGTGTTCGAGACTGCAGTTTTAATGAAACCATGAATGAGAACAAGTAATTAGAACCAAGTGTCCCAAATAACTGTCGAAAGTAACATGCACTGTGAAAGGCTGCATTACGTAATACTAACAATTCTGCTGAATTCAAATTAACACCACTTTCTTTCCGTTTGTCCTGTACTTGTACGTAAAAGAATACAGTTGAAATAAAGCTGTTAATATTGGGGTCAGGAAACCAAAATAAGCACGACTGACGCTTGAAAATATTTCCACATAATACAGATTTAATGAAGCTAGAAAACATCAAAAGCACCCGTGACCACCGATGGGATTGAAGGACAAAGGTTTTACCCTTTTATGGAATAGACCATCACAAGAGTAGGTGATATTCCATCAAATTTATTGTCGTTATTTTCGCAAATTCAAGATGTCTATTTAAGCGGCCGTTTAGGCCTTGTTCGTTCTCATTTGCCGAAGATGCAGCGTCGAGCAAAAGTGCCGTGTAAACAGCTTAACAGTGAGGCAATCAGGGGTGCAACGTTATGCTACATGAGCCCTGTCATTGCTGGACAATGTAGTATTATCAGCGCCAAATGTTTTTGGAACGTCAAAGAAAAGGAACGGCAGAAATCATGGAATTCCATCTGCAAAAAGCGGGACACGTGTGACAGAGCTATTTCAGGTTAGTTTTCGTAAAAACAAATCGATCGGCCTAAATAATTTTACGTGGCACTAATAACGTTTTGCCTCTTTTCCTAGCTATTCCGAACACAGCGTTCTACTTTTGTGCCATTTCTACAAAAGAAAAGAAGAAAGGAAACATAAACGACGAGAGTGATGACAGCGAAAATGAACAAGACGCAAGTGGTGTGCCTATTACGTGTTCTCAACAATGCCTGGATGGGACACCGACACGCATCAACAAAGCACTCTGGCCTGCAATCACTTACTGGATTGCACTGACCACGCCCAATGGCGCCCCAGCAAATCCACTTGTTGTTTATCGAGCATTGCTAGAGTGTGGAGTGGGTGTGACTGCAAATCAGGTACATGATTACAGGGATACAAAATGGAATAAAAAATTAAGCTCCACATAAAATCAGAGTGCTCTTTGTATGCTATGTGAAACTTCCTCCTGCTAACAAAAATGGCCTTCAAAGCTTAGGGAATAAACAGAAAATGAATAGGCTATCACCGAAAAAAGTTCAGTTTCCTCTGTTAGTAGTGTGTGTCATCTTTACACTCCACATGTTTAATTCAGATTTTTATTTCTTACAGGTTCACTTTGAAAATGGGACAGAGTGTATGGCCATTAAGGAGCTATATAACCTCTTGAAAGATCACAGAAATCCTTTCATGCAAGAACTTGTCACAGACTCCTATCAAAGCCATTATCGAGAAGAATTTTCAAGTGTACTTGGAATGTCGCCGATCCATTCACAAGAAGTGAACGACTGCGGCACGGAAAACGTCGTACGCGTAACATTGGTCAATCCAAGTTTCCAGCCATCTTTAAGCAGTGCTCTATCGAAAATGATCGAGGCAAAACTTCGAATCGACAAGTTCGGCTTCAACGCGGACAGCTCGACGATGTTAACTTCTGCGTGTGACGAGAAACACCTCTCCGACAAACTAACAATATTGGTCAACGACATAACTATCGCGATGCAAAAGCTACATTACGCCAGTTTCAGGGGGAAAGTTTACAAAAGAGAAGAGAGATCTCGTTACACATACTCCTACAAGTGCGAAGCAAGATCGTTCGTCAACTCTCTCGCGACTAACGAACACTTCAAGTCCAGGCTCATACGAGATATGAGAAAAGTCATTGAACTATTAGCCGATCCCAATTGTGAATTGTTTGAACCTTTGGTGATCGATTACAACCTGATCGAAGTCAAAGATGGTGTGTGCTGGTCTTTAAAAAGCCGTTCGTTTGTAGAAAACCCAATCGAAGAACGCCAAATAGGAAAAGTTTCTCCTAGGGCATTTTGCGCGTACGATCCCGCCAAAGAGGCCAATCCAAAGTACTTCCGTGAGATTCTCGAGAACAGCTTGTCGGAAAGCCAGGTGTCAGCATTTTGTGAAGACTTCCTGAAACTGCTGAACTACAAAAGGAAACAGCACAAAGATAAAGTACCGTGCCTCGTAGGAGACTCGAACAGTGGCAAGACAAGCCTGTTCTTTCCAATCCAAGGGCTGGTTCACCACGGCAACATAGCCACGGTGACAAAACAACGCGCGTTCAACAAGGCCATGATTACCCCGTTCACCGAGGTCATATTTATCGACGAAGCAGATGAAGGTGTGCTCGACATCGCCGACTGGAAGATACTAACGCAAGGGGGGTACACTGCACATGATGTCAAATATCAAACGGCCAAAGCATTTATCAACAGATGCCCGATGTTAGTCACAGCTCAGCGTAAGCTGGAATTCGGCGCAGTTCACCAGCCGGCCATGGATAGACGTCTACAGACCTACTACTTTAAGAGCCTCCCAAATCCCAAAAAGAAGGCAGCAGCGTGGCTGAAGAAGAACGCCATGGAGTGCGTGGTGTGGGCAGCTGAGAAAGCAAAAAGTTGCGAAGACGTAGCCGGGAGCGAAGTAGACACTGAGAGTGACGAAGAACAGTCCGTAGAGGGAGAGGAAGGCACGCTGCAAGAAAAGGAAAAGGAGGCGATAAGATCGCTGTCACTTTCAAATCCTATGGTGGACGAGATCGTGGTTTCCGACTCTAGCGACGAGGAAATTTTAGAAGACACGACTGTAGAGGCCGGTACTTCAAATGATGCGCTAACTGTCCTGAGAGAGACGCTGGACAAATTGCAACCAGAAAGCCTTCGGTACCGACAGGTCAAACAGATGCTCTACGAGGAAGAGCGAAAACGATCCGAGTTGCGTACCCTCGCCAAACGTGGACATCAATCAAGAAGGGCTTGTCTGAGAGAGAAGGGAATCAACACCCAAACCGCCGACTTACTGCCAACGAACCCCGACTCAACGATGCCGACGCCGATACAGAGAGGGCTACAGGAGTATCGCGAAGAAGAGAGATTCTGCGAGGAACAACAACGTCGCGAAACAGCCCGAAAAGCATTCGAGGGAGCTTGGATTAGGGCCACGGAGCAAGACCTGAAGAGCTGCTGCGACCGCTATCAAGCCAGCCGCGATCCCTCTGTTCGTTCGAACACGAAAGCGTTGATGGAGGTGCTGTGCGACCGGTTGAAGACCTACCATCAGTCATTGGGCACTTACAACACTACAGAAGCTATCCAGGAGCGCATCAGGGTGTGCACGGCTCTAGGCCTCCTCAGGAAGGAACAAAGACATCTCGTCACAAGTGTTGCGGAAAGGCTGCCTGTGGCATCGTTCCCTAGCGCAGAGACCGAGAACGTCCAGGAGCACAGTAGAGGATACGAAACGGAAGAAGAAGAGAGTCTTTACATCACTCAACGCCCGAGCGCCAGTGGTGCACCTGACTCGAGCGCGGATAGCGCCGTCTCAGATGCACTACTACGTCGAGATAATAGCCACAAGAAGCGCAAGAGGCTGTCCTCCAGTCAGCGGGGAGTCAAGAAAACCCAAAGGAAGATTTCTGAGTTTCTGAGCCAAAACTGAAATTGTAGTCTGTTTATGACGGAAATCGGGACAGAATGCATCACGAGTTAGATTGATATATATATTGTTAATGGAAATCGAGTTTGGCCATTAAGAACTCCTTGGACAGGGGTATCAGTTATTTATTTGAGTTTTGCAACGTACATTAAATGGTTCTGCAGTTCAGTCTGTGTTTCATTGATCATAGTTTATAAACTAACACGGTTTTTCATGAGAAAGAAACTTGAGTTCGGCTCTCTTTTTCAGAGAATCGCCCACCCTTCCGTCCTGAAACTTGAAATCGGGATCTCTTAGAATAGCGGTCCACTGTCCAATTCCGTATCTTTTTAAACCTTCCTTTAGAAAATTGTCCTCGTCTGCCGTGAATTTCAACACCCGGCGTTGATTTCGTTGAATTCGCAACTGCTTTGTCTCAAAAGAATCCGTTTTAGGAGACGCACTCTTTGGTTCTTCTGTTTCGACTGGTGCTGAAACAGTTGAAGTTGCATCGCTAAACCTCGTGTGCACTTCCTTATCCACCTCTGAGCCTTTCTCTCCTTGTAGCTTTTGCAGACACTCGTGAGCCTTGACAGCAACTTCGCGCGATCTCTGCTTTTGATAGTGAACTCTTGCAACGGCAGAACTGTGTTTTTGGTCTTCCGACAAAATTCGTTGCTCCTTGCTTGTGAGCAGATTGATGCTTTGTGTTTCGACAATCTGACGATAGCGCGTCGGATGAATGTACTTTCCGATTGCATCAAACACCAGTTTACTCATGACGTCGCCCAATTTGCTGTGCTGGCCTCCATTTCTAGTGACCAGAACGAAGTCGCACTGGGGTTTCAGCAGTGGCCTTACGAAATTGATGTAACTTTCAAGCACCTGCATGCTTGCATCGGTCAGAATCAATGAGTCAAATCCGTACTTGCTGGCGGTTTTGAACTTTTTCTGGTCGATAAATCCCCCGTTCTCCTTAGCTGTTTTAACCATGTCAACCGTCAAATACTGATAAGTCATAGGGCGGGATCCCTTCACTTTGATGAACAAATACACAGCGACAAATTTCGTGGCAAATGTTAAGTCCAAAGGATTAACTTGGCCTGGAATAGTTTTGCACGTCTTCACGGTGTTCTCGTAACGAGGCAAATGAAATGTCACCACTTCTAACAGTTCCTCCATGGTTGCCCAGTGCCCCCTAGCATCCAAAGTTTCGATGTCTAGGTCTTGCGTCCACTGAAGTCTCATCATCTTTGCCACTGTCTTTCGCGCTCTTTTAAGGTACAATTCGGTCGAGGACAAGTTTCGAAGAACCGTGTCTGACGCGCCATGTACTTTTCTGAAGTCGATCAGTTCGGAAATGGCGTCAATGTAGCCCAATCGTCCACCGTGTCCGAGCTTGCATTTATCTTGCAAGTAGTCGATAAACTTGAACAACAAACTATGTGAACACAGGCTAAAGTCCACAACTTCAAAACTCAATTCCTCCTCGTCTTCACAGCAAAATTTGAGAAATTTGAAACACCTCTTGACTATCTGCTGGGCTGAATGATCTTTCTTACAACCCCCACCACTTCCAGTCAACCACTTCGTAAACGATTCGCCAATTCTGCTGGAAACTAAAAACGAAGGCAAAATTCGGGCAGTTTGCATTGTGATTTCACTCGATTTAACATCACTGGCGCCTTGTTTTGAGCATGCAGCGAGTCCTCCCAGGTCAGGTTTCTCGTCAAAATAAGAGAACCAACTGTGCTTGATATTGACGTGTTTTCTGCACCCTCTCTGACTTTGAAACCCATCATGGTCACACGCTTGTATTGGGCAATGAAACAATCGGTCAGTTTCATCTTTTTCCAGGTGAAGTCGCTTCGGTTTGGGCGATGCCCCGTCGATATTTGACCAATTAATTTTGCACTTCTTGCTCATTTTGCCCTTTAAATGAAATTGCAAACACAGTCTCCTAGATTTACATTTTAGCCAAAAACAAGGAACCAATGACAACGAAAGGAACTTCATTCATATTTTAATTTTCCAAGACTTGCCCATGCTTGCCTGCCCTCATTACTGTTGTGCAAAATTCATGACAGTGAGTTGCAATCAGACTTGTTTTAAACTTGCCCAAGCAGGTCTGTGCGCGCCCAGTTGTTTGTCTTCATTTGAAAAGACAATTCGATTTAGGAACAAAATGGGCCATTAAGCGAGATGTTTTGGGAACGAAACAGTCCTAAGTTGGTGCTTAAATGAGAAATTTGGGAACAACATGTTCCACTTACTGATAGGAACTCGGAACTAAACGGTCCTAAACGGTCAATTTGGGAACAACGCCTTGCATTCACAAATAGGAACTAGTGAAAAAAAACAGTCCTAAATCATCATCAATTTGGGAACAATATGTTCTATTCACTGTTGGGAACTCGGAACAAAACAGTCCTATATCATTTATTTGGGAACAATACCTTCCATTTACCGATAGGAACTCGGAACAAAACAGTCCTAAGTTATCAATTTGGGAACAGTGTGTTCCATTCACAAATAGGAACTCGGAACAAAACAGTCCTAAGTTATCAATTTGGGAACAATGTGTTCCATTCACAAATAGGAACTCGGAACAACACAGTCCGAAGTTATCAATTTGGGAACAATGTGTTCCATTCACAGACAGGAACTCGGAACAAAACAGTCCTTAATTAACAATTTAGGAACACTGTGTTCCATTTACACTTGGGAACTCGGAACGAAATATTCCTATGTTATCTTAGAGTGAACGTTTTGTTCCTAACTCTATAAAAATCTGATCCTCTTAGGGTTAATAGGAACACAAAAACGAGGAACAATCGATATTAGAGGAACGTTCCTTACGAAAAGATCGGAACATGCTACAAAACTTAAAATCAGTTAAAACTTAAGCAAAGATCCAAGTTTAAAGTCACAAGATGGTAAGATGAGAGCTCAAGTGAAATGGAAGCAGTCATCAAAATTTGGTCAACTTTAACGCACTCAAAGGCAGTAAAATACCCAATGAAAAATATTTGGGAAACGTAGAAGATGCTTTATTAAAACTAAATTGCAACCCGAGGGTTGAATTATATAGTTTTTTACAAAAAAATTACAATGGTTAAAAAAGGTTAAAATTACATATACAAAAAAATATACAACTATGAAATGTCAAATATTTAAAATTTGAGCGCATTGCTAAGAATGAATGAGTTCTTCAATCTATTTGTCTTAAAGTTAGCATTAAATTTTCGTTTCTTCCTCAAATTGTAATGACAGGTGTTCCTCTCTGGGAGTAAATTATGGAGTTTGTTATTCGTGTCTTCTGCAATCTTTGAAAAAAGCTTGTTCGTTAGGGACTGTCTTCTTGCTGAAAGAGTTTCAAGACCAGCCTGAGCCAAAGCTTCTTGGTAGGGCTTGAAAGGAAAAATGATGCGCATTGCCCTCCTTTGGATCCTCTCTAACTCTTCTGAAAGGTACTTTGGAAGACTATCATGGAATACTGGACAAGCATATTCAGTAAGAGGACGAATACAAGTTCGATAAAATTGAATTAGCTCCTGTGTTCCGAGACCAGAGCGTTTGAGCTGCGACAGACAATACATTCGTTTCCTAGATTTCTTTCCGATTTCTTCAATGTGACAATTCCATTTAAGGTTACATGTAATGTGCATACCTAGAATCTTAGCCTTGGGAACGCATTCGATTTCACTACCATTAATTACAATGGGGTCAAAGGAATTCAGATTATACATATGTCGGTGGTGTAAGTTTATTACGAACATTGGACGAAACTACCGTTTTCGTTGCTTCGTCTCCGATGTTATTTGGCTGGTTTGAAAGCTTTGCCCTGCAGAAGTTACAAGCCTTCTCAAAATATGAGGTAACAAACGTAAATGTACACATTTTGTTATGAGAATCTGTTTATAATTCATTTATGAGCGAATTCGATGTCGGTTTTCAGATATTCCCGTCAATTATAAGCTTAAACCGCTTAAATGTCGTTAAAACGGCTGCTTTCAAACCTCTTAGCTTTAATCACTTTTGTACAATTTCCCCATTAAATGTTTCGTTTCAAATATTGTGGTTTTTTTTAGCAAGTGGAGTTAACTGTGAGGTTCATCGTTGGATTTTGAAAAGAATATTCAATTATTGAGTTACAAAAACATGATTTCGCGCGCTGCATTTACAGAAAAATCCCGCAAACAAATCAAAGCAAAAAACGAGTAAACCTTCGGCAACGATACTTCACACCAACGATTAAACGATTTATCATCCAATTCAAATTGCTTTATTTCACTTGCTTGCATTTTTGTCATTTTGGTGAGTGTGTTGAAATCTCGTACGCGTGATAAATTTTTAGATTCGTAAACGAATATTTACGCCGGTTTTTATATTGCGAGTTGCCTGTGCTTGGGTGAGTGAGTTCAGACTTTTCCTAACTCACATTTGCCTGTTAGAAACGAAGGAAATTCATTCACCTCTCTGCATAAAATTCTCTAGGGTATTTAGCAATGTGTACGATAAAACATGCAGCGTAGTAATCATGCAACCAAACCAAAATGGTTCAAAACTACAAACCGGCTTCCAATGAATTTGCTGAGTTAGTTTTGCCGCTGTGATTTTCTTTGTTTTGGCGTGAGTTCATTTTGTTTAGCCGCGAGTTAACTTTGTTCAGTGCCTTGATTTGATCTTTTTGCCTTGACTGTTATGAAGTAAATCAAAACAAATTTCTTCGCCTTCATCAAGGTCCTTTTTACATTAAATTACCCTTAGAGTTATGAAAAGTCTTTTAATACACTAAAATTTGATGTGTGCGCCTACGTTTGTACGTGCATGAGGAACCCAATAAAGTGCAGCGACATGTACCTATATGGGCAACCGTACACGCTTAGAAATAGTGTGGCTACTTATTAATTGGGAAACAGTGCAAACCCAAGCAAAAAAATAATAAATAGGAGCTCCGCTTTTAGGCCTGCCTAAATCTATATATTAATAAACAACTATTCCACGAGCGCGCGTTGGATATATAGAGGATAATACATGGTTTCGCGGAGATATGAAATTTATCTTTGAGTGTTCAAATCGATAGCTCACGAGTGAGCGCAGCGAACGAGTGAGATATTGGATTTGAACACGAGAAGATAAATTTCATATCTCCAAGAAACCATGTATTATTCTTTTTATTATATAAACCTACTAATTACGATGTTTTTGACGATTTTCAGAAGATTTCCGACCATTTCCGAAGATTTCCGAAAATTTTCAAAATGTTGTCCGAAGGTTGTACGAATGTTTCCGAGAATTTCCGAAGATTGCCGAGGAAGATCCGAAGATTTTTCGACTTAATATCGATTTACTTTGGCTCATTCAGCATTGGAACATGGCAAATTCTGCAAGCTGATTGGTCAAAAATGATATCACACGTGTGGATATCATTTTTATCCACACATGTGGGATACCATTTTTCTCGATTTGCTACCACTCGCTAAAGCACTGCAGTTTATATAATAAAGGCTGGTTTTCACTAGCGACGCAGGCATAAGCGCAAGCAACATACGCAGACGCAGTAACGTGTTGTTCATTAGTGTCTTTTGTTAGGACAAAGGGTGCTAACGAACAACACGTTACTGCGTCTGCGTATGTTGCTTGCGCTTATGCTTGCGTCGCTAGTGAAAACCAGTCTTATGAGATGGTAGCCAACGGGGCGCATAGCGCCGAGTTGGCTTTAACGATCACATATCCAACAAGTGCGAGTGGAATAATTGTTTTATTAAAAACGTCCAAAAGAATTGCAATATTTGAGCTCACCAGCTGCTTTCGTTTGCGCGTATTAGCTACGAAATTTGTGGTCAATGGTATATGAGCTCATATACCATTGCCTGTTAACCAATCAAAACTCAGGAATTGCAATATACCATTGCTAGTTTTTAATAAAATTAGGAGAGATACCCAGGGGCTCTTTCACATACCATTTTTGACAGACCTTTTCGTATACCTTCGATACAAAATGTTCGAGATATTTTGAAAGTCCCTTTTAAATGCCTATATGGCAGTTTTTCGGCTACCTTTTTGGATGTATACTCCAAGTCGCGCAATACCTACCCTTGACATACCTACGGCATGAAAATGGTACCCTTCCGGGCCGGAGCCTCCCCGTGTAGCCCACTTTAAGGAGTATCCCCAGCCCGGCGGGGAGAAATTCCCGCAGAAGGTGCCTGTTTACTGGGATCGCCGAATAAGAGCCTGTTCGCGGGCAAGTCAGTATGAAGTTGCATGAACATTTTTCGAACCACAAATATACGATAAACGACTCGTTCCCGCGCACAGTTATATGCTAACCTAGTCTACGATAAAAAGGATCATTCTCACTGGTGCCCTAAATTGATTAACTGTTGAAATACGGACCAAAGAGTTTTTGCAAGTCATCGGAGCGACAGTTTGGTCAACTGATGAACCTATACGAAAGAAGCTAGCGATGTTCTTAGTTTTGTCGAGTCGCGAGCGCTTGCCTCTAAATAAATACATCACTCTAATAGAGTGATGTATTTATTTGGAAGCAAAGTTGTAAAAAAAAAAACTTTTTCGAATTAGCCAGTGAAACTAATGATTGAGTTAAAAAAGTAAAATAAAATGGAAAACCGAAACAAATACTCCATTGCTTGTGGATTTTGTAGACGAAATAAAAGGTAAAAGCATTTACGTCGAGAAGCAAAAGCGGTTGCGCGCGCATATTAGCGCGAGCTTGTCAGATTTGAATCTTCCATTATGACGACGCACGCTGAATCGTAGAATGTTTGATGAGACGGAAGACAAAGTAAAACGTCTTTACGGAAAGAGCTTGAAATCGAGCGCGGGTGATTGAAGAAGACAGTTTATCCCCTGGTTTAAAAACCGTTGTCATCACTGAAGCCAATAAAGTGGGTAGGTCGAGTTCATCACTTTTGGAACAAGTATTTGTTTGAGAAAATAGAGGTGATAGGATCGCAATATGGTTTAACACTGTGAAGTGCCTTTATGCAGCTTCAGCTGAAAGTTTTTGTTTTATTATGTAGTGCTAAATGTGAGGTGAGGTCCTATAGGTTTATGGTTAGTGTTCTGTACTCTTGATCCTGCACTTCGGGTTCGTGTCCTTGCCGATCGAGCTATAGTTCATTTACTCTCACAGTGCCTGTCTTCACTGACCAGGGTGTATGAATGGGTATCGGGCAATTAAACGTTAGGGTAACCCTGCGATGGACTAGCATCCCATCCACCCAACAGAAACCGGAGTTTAGAGCCGGGCTTGCGGCTGCATGCAACTATCCAGGATTGAGATCAGACTGTAACTTTTACCGTAACCTTAAAATCACACAAAAATTTCTATATTTAGGCAACCGATGGATCCAGAGCCTGTATTTCAACAGCAAGAGTGTTTCAATTTCTACCCGGCTTGCAGTGCCAGCTACTATCAGCAATCAGAAAACTACGTCTCGATACACGGCCCAGAGCACACGGGAGCAACTCAACACACCACGCAGCATCCGGGAACACATCAGCACACCTTGCAATTTCCGAGAACTATTCATCATTTCTCACAACATCCAGGAACAAATCCGTCTTCCGCTCAGCAAATGGCGACTCATTACCCCGCCGAACGCTCAGGTTTGAGTCAATTCTCACCACAACATCCGGGAACTACTCAGTACTCTATACCACATCAGGGACAAACCTGTCAGTATACAGGAACTTCAGAATTTCCAGGACCTCCGCTTTATACACCATATTTGGGTAGTACTCAATATGCAGGAATTAATCAACAGTTTGAAGAAAGATGGCCGTATACTGCAGGGTCGCAATTCCAACAAACAGCGACTCAATTTAACAGTGGAATGCACTGTTCTGGTGGAAACTCGTTGGGAAACAATGGCGCACTGAATAGTGTATCTAATAACAACAAAGTCTTTGGAAAGACAGCATGCTCAAGTGCCCAACCTCAAACATCCGACGCAGATCAGTTTGGCGGGCAAAACATAACGGAACGCCCGCTGGAGAGGGTTCAGAACGTGAGTAAGGAAGTAATTAAAGAGCTATTTCATGCGAGGCGCAGTGAACAATTATTAGCGCGTTGGACTCCGGATTGAGCGCCTCGGGCCGGGATCACTGTGTTGTGTTCTTGGGCAAGACTCTTTACTGTCATAGTGCCTCTCCCCACCCAGGTGTATACTGGCGAATTGACTGGAAATCTTGATAATTTTACCTTGTAAGAAACGATTAATAGGATTTTTGTCCACCATTTTTGTCGGTCGTGGTATAATTAACAATTATTTCATGAGCGCGCGTTGGATATGAGATGGTAGATAGCCATCGAGGCGCATAGCGCCGAGCTGGCTATAACTATCTCATATCCAACAAGCGCGAGAAGAATAATTGTTTTATTTAAAACACCCAAAGATTTGCAATATTTGAGTTCCATGGCTGTTCTCGCTGCCGCGTACTCCTACCATATTTGTGGTCCATGGTATATGAAGTCAGATACCATGGCCTGTAAACCAATCAAAACCCAATCAAAACGTAAATTCAAATGCGTACAAAATTCCCCGCTCAAAGACGGACTACCACATATACTCGTTTTTCCCAAGAACGATTCGAGAGTGGAACAGACTGGCCAATGATTAACATATACCAAACCAGTGAATAGTGCTTTTCGCGCGCGCTGATTGGCTAGCTCGGAGGTGAATAGCAAGTACTATTCACCTCCGAGCAAAGTAAGATGACTTCTACGAGTAACTTCGGTTAAAAAAGTGGGTTTTGATCTATAAAAGAAGCCGCTGTACTTTAATGTGTTGTCAACTGTACCAGGTCAGAACAATACTAGGTTTAGCGATACGTAGCGATGTTTATTTAAAATGTTTTAAGCGTTTCCTTCGACAAAACGATTGATAATTATGTGGTACGCAAAAAATCTGAATTTTTTCCAAATATACGCCGTCCAACTAAGAAAATTACGTACATTTCTTACCTGTATCTCAGTTTTAAAGCCAGTAAATCCTTGCAGTTGTTTTGGTCGTGCTATAAACGATTTTGGCAAGTTGTTTTCGGCTCGGCCATATAAAGTCACGCTGGAGACTAAAATATTTAGGTTTGCACCGAAGATCAACTTCAATTGTGAATTGCTGTGGTTTTTCACTCCTCTTCCGCTGAATCTCCTCCAGTCAACTAGCTTAGCAGCCGTATTAAACTTCGATCAAATCCAGTCCACGTATTCTTGACATTCGCGGTCGTTCGCAGCATCTTGTCAACATAATTCAATGAACAGTTTTTGCAGTACGTTTCATGACTTCACGGACGTTTCCCAGGCTATAGTGACCGACACAGGTTGTATTCACGAGTAAATTAAAGACTTGTGTTCTTCAGAAGTGAAAATAAAGTAAAGAATTCCACTTGAAATCCTCCAAATCCATTCAACAAACGAAACACAGTTGCAAATTTATTTCGGTCGATCGCCTGTGTAGTGTTGTCATGTGACTTTTCCCGCGCTGTCGTCTTTTCATGTGCGCAGTGTTCAGTCTTTTGAATTGCTATCTTTCACGGTAAAACTTTTAATTTTAGGCCAGCTATTCAACTGGTTTGGTATATACTAAAACAATTATTCACCTCAGTGTCGGTGAAAAGCGGCGGATATTTACCTCGCCGCTTCGCGGCTCGGTAAATATCCACCGCTATTCACCTCCACTTCGGTAAATAATTCCAGTTTATGCACCAAACTTGACGGCCTTCAAGAAAAGCCTGCCGTCTGACCAAGGCCAAACCAAACGATGTTAACTTTGACTTTATTATTAGTATTATTATTATTACTTAGTCTTTTATCATAGCATTTAAGCCTTACCTTAATTTTTAGTTTTTAGTTATACGCTCACGAGAATCTTCAGAATTGAAGGAGGTGAGTCACCCAGGAAGAAGAGGAAACCCAGGAATTGTAATATACGACAGCTAGGTTTTAAAATGGCTGATATCCAATGACCGCTTATAATAAGCATATCAAAAATAAATACATTATCCAATGCTCCATTTTTGAACGACTAAAACTATCTGCGCTTGTGGAAATGTATACAAGATGTGGTTTCGATGTTTGCTGTCCTGAGTTAGAAAATATTATAAAACTCTGGAAGGGCAAGTTGCCAGGTGATTTTGTTGCCATAGGTACGTCATGTTCCTTAGAAACCTCTTTAACGAGCTCTGCGAGCTTAACTAATGCAGACAGAAGTTTTTTTCTCAAGGGTGATCAGCTTGCAATTTCTTCTTGCCACATTTAATATACACAATCAAGCGGAAAGGTGCAAAGAAAAAGAAATTCATCAACTAGTTAGTGCATGTCCTGAAATACCATCAAATTCTTAAAACCAGCGCTGAAAGAAATTTAGAACAACGATTAAGGAGAATAACTGTTTCAGTCCTGGGACTAAAATGGGTTTGGGGACTATGTTAATAGAGAAAACGGGTTCTAATTAACAATTAGATTATTCGCTCTCGATTTCTATGGGTGATAGTTGATGAGGCCGAAAATTCTAACTCATTTTCCCTCAAATAGTAATTTCTATACATTTTTGTACAGTGTGAACTAGATCGATTGCACTTCACGCTTTAGCGAAATTGCGCGCGCGGACTAAATCAGTAAGACACTAACTCTCTGGAACCTCTATTTTCATTCGCCCGCTCTAAACACTACCTCTATTGTTATTCAGGGCTAGGGGCATTATTATGACCTGTTCCGATCTATTGTGTTCGGAACCAATGAAGTAACTCGTTCCGAGAGGTAGTGGGCGACCCGACTAAATTGTCACTTGAAACTTTCAGTTGTGTATGCACGCTCAAAAAACATTCAGAGCGAGTACTCTGCGCATGCTCAGAATTCGGAGTGGCCAGAGGTCTCGATCCCAGGTGCAGACCAGAAGGAGCGTGGGCTCTGAAGACGAGAACGTTTTGACGTTTTAAACTCGAGTAACAGAGAATTTCCATTTTTTAATCTCCTCGGGAATTGAATTATCCAATAATATTCCTAAACTTCCTCCGAAACTTCGGAAAAACAAAATATCGCCATTCTGTAGACGACCTTCAGCTACTGCACACTAATGGCTGAGAGAGTTCAATAGCTCAGCCAATCAGATTGCAGCATTTGCATTAGTATACTAGTACAATTCTATTAATTATGAGTATGGGATGATTATTACTTTGAATTCCCAGGATTTACCCGAAAAACAGACGCGATGGTCCATTTTTGGCAATCTCGTATTCCGCAGGCAAGACGGCAAAGCAGAGAAATTGGCCGAGCCTAAGAAAGATGAACAGAATCCGCAAACTGAAGAACAAAAACAGGCACAACAAGCTAGACAGAAGGAACAAGAGAGAATTGCTAAATCGATTCACATAAAACACCTCATCACAAGTTATGTGAAAGTTAGAACGCTGGCATCGCTATGCCGTGACTTTGAAACTCCAGTGTTTGGGGATTTCCCTGGCAACGAAGGAGAAAGGACTATTATGAAAAATCTCGCTCACTTCTTGCAAGAAGAAATAAATAAGATCAAATTTGTTAGCAGGGAAGAAAGAGGAAAAATATCATTTAAAAATGACGACCCAGTTCTGCTGGCCAGCTTTCCAATAATCACAGCTACGATTAGCGAGCTCGAAGAGAAAAGGGGTAAACTTGAACAGGAGAGAAAAGACTTCGAGAAATTACAAAAGGACGTCAAAGGCTTTGCTGGAGAGCTGGAGAAAAATATCAAGGAATCTGTTACATTAAAAGATGATGTAGAAGCGTATAATACTCGAATGGAAAAACTGAACGAAAGGCTAAGGACAGAGCGACAATGCAATGAGACGGAGCGCTCGCAGTTTGAAAAAGAAATGGAAGAGATAGACAAAATTCACATCCACAGTTTGAACGAAAACCTCCGTACGCTGCAAGAAAAGATTGGAAAGGAGACAGAAGGTTTTAACGAAGCAAGGAGAGAATTAAAGAACCTGAAAGAACGGAATGATGGTTTAAGAGCGCGTATTAGTGACATGGAGATAAAAAATGATAATTTTAAGAAAATTGTACTTTCAGAGCCAATGGAGAGACAGAGCCGACATGATTCAGATACTTTGCACATGAAGTCTCAGTGCAACATTTAGTTAAGATTCACGGCATTTTGTGCCCTTGTATATCGTTTCAAAAACTTACAAAACCAATATATAGTCATAAAATCAATCTTGCACACGATTTGATTACTATTTACTGTTCAAGAAATAGAAACTCCATCACACTGTCAGTTAATTTGAACTTTAAATGTAACTCAGTTAGTTTGACGTCAATGCATTCTTTACAATAAAGCAAAAATAAAACAAAACCTGGCTGTTTTCTTTTCTCTTAGAAAGGGTGAAAGTAGGGAAGTAAGACGAAGGCCATGAATTGGGGCTACTTTCCAGCGCGAGACTGGAACTTGAAGAGACTAGCACGAACGTCGGTAGACTATATATTTAGCTCCCTTTTGAACTTACTGCTGCCTCTAAAAGGGATCGGGGGTTAAGACGGAATCCACCAGGAAGTCGAGTAATATTTATTTAAGTTGGACAAAAATCGAGTACCAGAATAATTTAAACCCTATTGCGTTATTTTCTACCTTAAATAAAAGGTAAAGATGTAAGTAATAATCCCTGATAACACCGACAACAACTTCTTATCAGAGCCTGAGAAAATGAATTTCAAAGTTCACAAGCTATAGGCAAATTCTCACGTGCAGCCATTTTGTAAAATCGTCTTTAAGCGATTCAGTGGAATTCAGTGGGAAATTCGAAATTTGTTTTCGGTGTTTGGTGTTGTTAGAAAAGATTTCTTTTGATAAGATATTTGACTGACACAGTAACACAAAAGTTTGCAATAAGGTGTAAATAATTTTGGTACAACAATTTCATACCAGAGCCTGAGAAAATGAAATTCAACGTTCACAAGCTATAGGCAAAAGCTCGCGTCTTTTAAGCGATTCAGTGGAATTCAGCGGAACTTCGAGATTGGTTTTCGATGTTTGGTGTTGTTAGAAAAGATTTCTTTTGATAAGATATTTGAAGCAGTAACACAAAAGCTTGCAATAAGGTGTTGATAATTTTGGTACATAATTTTGTCCAACAACTACTCGAAGTCCTGGCGGATTCTGTCTTAAATTAAAGTGAGTGGTGGAAGTTGCGGGGGTTGAAAACACGTAACACCATTGAAAGATTGCTTATTCACTGATTTGATATGTGAAAATGCTTGATCATCTTTTCCTTTGGTTCTTTTATTTGTACTCAACACGGGATGTGACTCTCCCCTCTCAATATAGTCAAGTTGTTTGATTGATTGAACGAGCTAAATTCTACTTGATTTACTGATAGATTTCTGCCTCTACCATAATGATGTAGTTGCCTTTTGTCTCCGTTCAAAAGTGAGGTCTGTTGTAAAACATATCATGCAAAACGAGCTTGCTCCCAGGATCACTTTCATGATTATTATTAACATAACGTAATACTTTATTCAGGAAATGAAAGCAAAGAAACCCACCTCTTGAAAAGGGAAATCATTACGACATCCCTATGTATAAACAATTTCCCTTACTGAAACGATCTAACAAATCTAAAAAAAATAATAAATTCAAAGACATTTACAATTTCAGTCCATGTTCATGTTAGTCTTTATAGTCTGCATGTTACTAAATAGAGCCGGGTACCATCATGTGCAACGTGGTAAGTCAAGTTATTCCGGCTTATTAACGATTGATGGGTACAAAGAAAGAGTACTTATAGCAATTACGAATGGCTAATTATTATTATTTCATAATTCTTTTTTTAATTTCATAGGAAGCTTTTGCATGAGGATCCATTCTCACACTTTCGAAATCAGAGTAAAGAAACGTCAGTTACACATTTCGACCCCATTATTACGAGTTTATCTTTATAAAAATCTATTGGCGATATTAAATTATTTTGGGCTGGTTATTGAGGTGTACAAGTACCTGAAAATACAGATTAGATCGAATGTCCGGAAATCATTGGATCTTTTTTGAGAAGGTATGTATAAATCAGTCCTAACCAAACAAAGGACGACTTGTTGTTAGTGTAAACAAGATGTCTGTATTTAAACTGATCAAAATCCGGATAAAAGTGATAAAGCAGATTTTTCTCTTCATTTTAGGAAGCAGATTTTATTCCAAGATAAATAAATGCTTTCCGTTAGGACAAACAAAAAAGAAAAAAATTAAAGCACATTCCGAAATATACAGTACTCTGGTCCCAGAGTATTAATTTCTTCTTAACTGACATAAAGAAGCATGATTGCTGTATGGTGCCTTTTGCTTTACGGTGAAAAACAGCTGCAAGAAAGACAGAATGTCTGGAATTATACCTCGTCACATAGCTCACGGTAGCTAAGTTGTAAGCGTTTGGATTTCTCGTTAATTCTTAAAGGCGAATGATCAATTAATTCTATGTACTCTGTTATAAAAAAACTAGCGCTAAAATTGATTTATCGAAAGAGTTGATCTCGTTAGAATAATTTCTCCAGACCGTTCGCCCGAGGCGAAACAGTGACGTCAATTGTGGTACGAATATCTTAAACAGACGTCCGTTAGGATTTAATTCCCGGATGGAAATACAACCCTCGATAAGGAGATATCACAAATTATTTCCTTTATGAGTCCGAAGTGTCACTTTGAATCGTAAAAATTTATAGAAATAATCTATGTCAAGCTATATAATTCTTATTAGATGAAGCAACTTGTGCTGAAGGCTGCATGTTGTTGACTGTTCAGCAAGCCTCAGTTTTTGATACCGAACGACTGACTCGAAGAGAACAAACCTTTGGAATCCGTCCGTCTGACAGAGGAATATTAAATTTTATGCCTGTGAAAACAACATTTTTCTTTTGACAAAACCGCAAACCACACGAATGAAACACCAACCTTTCACGACCTATTTAAAGCGAAGGTAAAGCTATCTTCTATCTTCATCAGGATATCCGCAAGTTTTGCGCCTCCGCGTCTACGCTGCTCATAATTAGTCGGAACGCCAAAAGAAATCGCTACAACTTTGATAACTACATCCGAGGCGCGGGTGATGATTGAATAAAAACGAAAATTCTACAATAAAAAAACAAGTACTGATATTTTTAGTTCAAGGACCGGTTTGTGTTCAAAACTGATAGATGAATCAGAGCAAAGCGAAAACAAACTACAATGTCATAATAAAATAGGATGTTCTACACAGAAGGGTGAACAGTTCACAGAAATATAAACGTGAATATCATATCAAAACTACTGTTGTAGACAGTGCGTAAGGATAGAAAATTTCCCAATTAAACCCTAGTGACAATTTCTCGAACCCTCGGTTTCTCGAATTTGAAACTCCCGATTTCTCGAACTAAAGATCGGTTCCCGTGATAGAACTTCTCTAATTTTACCCGATCAGTCTCAAACTAATTTCGTTTCCCCTTGTGGTTCGATCGGAATTCTACTGAATACATGTATATGTAAGGTGATTACAAGGTAACAAACAATGTGATCATGACAATATTGCGTGCGCAAAGGGCTGAATAATTCAGCTGGAACTATTTAATTTTATTTCCGCGTATTTTTGCGTCAAGAAAAATCATTTCAGACCATTTAAAATTGAATCGTGAGTACGATGTACATCAGTCTGCAACTTATAGCTTTTATTTCCAATTTGCTCGTGTTGTAGAGATTCGACGTTTCCACATTCTTTTTGTCCAAATTATTCCATCCCTTTTCGTGTTAAACACCTCTATCCACATCAGCCTGTGAACGTGATCTCTGCATTGAACGGAATGACTGCGTTGACTGAATTCGATTTGCCGTCTACCTTTATATTCGTCACGTTGCAATAAGTTTCTAAATTTTCCGCCTAGCCCTTCACGCATATTTACTTCCTTAAGAAAAACTCAATCAAATCTTCAAGATAAAATAACCATGCACTTCGTTTTAATTTTCGCATCTCAGTGGTCAGGTTGCTGAGGCGCCAGCTTGAGACCTTGTCAGATTAGCAAATGAGATCATTAAAATATTTGAAAACCCTAGCAAAGATTTCCAGCGGGATTAAACGAGATATTAAACTACTATTTAAGGCGGCGAAGTCAATACTGCGACACTGTGACGGCAAAACTGAAAGCTATACCACCGGTATCTTCACGATACACTAATCGACTTATATATCAGTGAATATAAACGAAAATTTTCCGGCTACAGAATCCGCTTACCTAAGCTTAAGGTCATATAAGCTGAATTTAGGAGTTTTAAAAACATGGGCTTACCAAAAACTATTCAATATAAGATACTCGTAAACTTTATGCAAGTTCATTGCTGGCCAGTAGTCATTTAAAACCGCTAGAGTTGTTACTAAGAAGCACTTGGTAAAAAAATGGCCAGTCCTGTTTCAGGCAAACAAGCGAGTGACATACATGCACGCTTTAAATAAATTGTATGAAGTTCATTTTTTCAAAAGAAGTATTTTTTCTCGTGCAATCTTAAATAGGTTGTGTTCATATTATGTAACATAAGCTGTGCCGTCTGACTGTATGTACATATCAGTTCGCGCTTTACTCCGCCATTTTGAAAAAGGAGCGCGCGCAAAAAATTAACATGGCGCGTGATACAGTGCTTTAGGAATCCGATGTAAATCATTTACTGGTCGGGTTTTAGCGGGAAGCTTGCAATCGTGTCTTCAGTTTACAGTCCTGTTATTTAATTCTACTACACACTTGCACAGGAATGCAACAAACAATGGTCAAAACAAAATGTTGCCTTCAATAACTACAATACTACAAGAATACCGATTATATTGTTCGCATTCTGAGTACGCTGTGATTGGCTAAGAAGCATGTTTTCTTACAGAACTAGAAAACTGTGTTTAATTGTTTCGCGCGCGTTATTAAATCAAATTTGTTAACATATACCACTTAGAGCCGTCAAAGCCATGAAGTATACGGTAATATAATTAAACACTAGCTTCGGTTATTTAAAAACACATGAGATATCGTAGAGCTTCTATAGAAAACACTCGCTTGCTGTTTAGTTCTTTTACTGGTCTCTCTCGTGTTCTCAAATTCCCGTATGCTTTATGACAGTATAATACGTCATGGCTTTGGCTTGGTATCTTAATTTGTTAAGTTAAATAATTATAACGCCGTTAAAAATGAATGTTTACGTTTTTATCAGTGTGTTTGTATTGATGGATTATCCTATGATAAAACATAATATCCTCAACGAGCTTTACTAAATATTTGTCTACAAGATACGATGTAAAACAAACAACAAACAAACAAACAGAAATAAAACGGTTTTGTACTCTGATTATCACTCTCTTGATGGGATATGCATTGTAGACAGGCAGGTATCTTTGTTATGGAAGCAATCCAAAAAGCACACAAGAGTAACAAAACCTTCTCTGACAGAAAAAAAGAACATAAAAGGAGATAAAAAAGAGCTTATATCAGATTTCAGTTATTGATAAGGCATTGATATTAGTCAGTTACTTTTCTGGGGTTATACCTTCACTGCACCAGACTGAAACGAGAAACTTTGAATGATACTCCGAGATTAACATGGATCGCGCAAATAAGACTCAGTATCTCATTAGTAATGAAAGGCTCTTAACGTCTAGTGGTGGGATTTGCCCTTATAATTATAAAGCTTTAGAATTTCCGGAAATATTACTCAGAAGAGTTATTGACGGAGCTTTTAAAGATCGACAGTAAAAACAACAAGTTCTTTTACCCAGTTTTTGGTCTGTAATGTCCTTGTCGCTTTGTCGGAAGGGATTGATATACAGTAAACACCCACATCTAAAAACCTATGATTTCGGAGTTCAGGCTGATCAAGTTCTTACTTACGGCCGGGGTGCTTAGTGAGAAATTCAGCCTGAAAATTTTCTTAAAATTTGTTTAAGAAATACTGTACATTATATACATTACTAGAGGTTTAATTAACACACAATGTTGTATTACTTACACTAAAAATATATATATTTTAAATCAATTCAATGGTGTCAACTGCTGTAGTCCCACAGTCCCATCCTTGCATCGTAAGTCAGGTACTGTAAGGCTCTTTGAGCTTGTATGGTCTAGCACACCATAGTATTTTTCTGGCATTCTCTTTCTTTTTTATACGAGAACATGTTTTATTTATCATACTAAATTGATTCTTATATATATGTTACTTTATTGACCAACTTTCAACCTAATGTCTCACTTGTTATTATATGCGGGTGTTTACTATAGTAAATGAAAATTAACGTACGTCATCAGCATTTGGTGGGTTGCTTATTTCTCGCCAGACAACGTATTTTCTTCAAAATGACCAAAATGGTGGGTAGGCGATAAGTTCGTTTGCATTTATTGTCTTTTTTGTACGTATTCTCCTGATTTCATCAACATCTTATGTGCCCGGGTATATGTCAATGATGTTCCCATCGGTGGCAGTTAAGTGACGTATAATGAGCTGCCAAAATCTTTAAATAGAATAAAATAGGGTTAAATTCCGCTCGCAAACAGCCATTTTCATGGACAAATGGAAGAGCCTTTATTTCACATTTGAACTTTCTGTTTTTTTTTTAAAAGATCGTGGAAGAAGCTCGCTGACCCCACTTTTAGAAGCGAGACACCAGGGAGGAAAATGCGAAGCCTTTTCTCCTCGCTATCAGACATGCATGACAGGCACTTGTTTAGCCTCGTGATCCCTTCGATCACTCACTCAACTGTCTCATCAAGAAATAGAGAGGCTGTAAACAGTTTGTGATTCATCTATTTTTAATAGTGCCCCATTCTTTTGCGTGATTTTAAAAATAATCAAAAGTGCTAATAACCAAACTAAATATTTCCCCGGTTATGAATCTGCTTACCTAATTAATAATAAACCATGTTAAGGAGTTTTAAGGGAACTTTAATAGTAAGCTGCTATTGCTTGTAAAAGTTATCCAACCCAATTCACTTTTTTAAAGTAGCCTTTATAGGCATTAACGCAGAGCTCTTAAAGTACTTATAGCACGGCTTTCGTTAGCAAGCTGCCAGGGGGCAAGCTGGCGAAAAAGAATAGTGGTCTTTCAGATTACTGATTCCCTTTGTGAGCTGGAGTATTCAACACCGCCTTGAAAACAGATACATGTCTATTATTGCTGTTTTATTTCTTACGCTGAAACTATATCTGTGCCATGCATCCGAGCACTTTTTTTTATCAGACTTTGCAAGTGTGAGCAAAGAACCTTTCCTGAAAACATCCGATTAAATAATAAGCTACATGGCAAAACACGCCAGTGGACTACTAACAGCGACTTGTTGAGACATGCATGTGTCGTCATTGTAATGCACACCCAAAATGATTAATGCTCTCAGTGCAATGCGCATTATTGACAGGCCAAAAGACGCTTTTGCAAGCTTTATTAGAGTATTTTTTACTCCAGCTAGCCTCAGGCTCGTCTTCGCGGTGCCAGCGCGCAAGAAAACCGACAGCTACGTACGTTTGCCTCGGGCATATCAGAAAACACAATAAACGAGCAAGTGACATAAACATGCACGCTTTACATGTATCTAACGTACTTCATTTATCAAAGGAAGGAGTCTTTTATTTCTATGCAATCTTCAAGAGTAGCATTAGCGGTCACATACTGAAATCTCACCATAGTTTAAACTTAAGGTCCCAGTGAAGACTGGACTTGCTGATCGGATTTAAGGGATAAAAAGATGTTTAGTGTACCGTGCAGTTGTCTATTGATTTTCATATATCTGCGTCAAGAGTCCGCGGAAAAATTTAAAGACAAAATGAAGCAGACAATGTTAAAAAGAAAATGAAATGATCTAATCATCAAATTATGACTTATGGAAGAAAAGTTGTCTGATATAACTGATATAACTTATGTGTGTTTCTATTGATGGATAATCCCATGATAAAACACAATATTCCCGATGGGCTATAATTTCCCGGATAGCTATGTCTACAAGATAAAAAAAGTGCAATCTAAAAACATGCAAACAAACAATAGAAGTCTTGTTCTCTAATCCAAAAAAAAGAAGAAATAAAAAAAAACGCAAAAGAAACGTGAGTAACACAATCTGGTCTCAGGAAAGAATAACGAAAAAGAAACATAGCATGGCAAAGAGATAAAAAGAGCTCTTATCAGAACTCTTAAGATTGATGCTTAGAGTGATACTCGCAATACTGTACTGTTCTCAGAAGATAAGGCTGTGATATAAGTCAGCTACTTTTCTGGGGTTATGCTTCCACGTCTTAGCTCGAATGAATAACTCGTTTATATTAAAACGTCTGGTGGCATTTGCCCTTGCCATACCTTTAAATTTCCGGAAATATTACTCAGAAGAGTTTTATTAAAGGAGCTTCTAAAGATGCAGTAAAAACAACAAGTTCTTTTACCCTTGCCGTTGTGTAATTAACTTATCTTTTGGAGAGGGGATTAATTAATTTTCACCACCCGCTCGGTTGTTTTATATTTCAGACGACGAACGTATATAATTATATCATAAGTTCGTTTGCATTTTGTATCTTTCGCACTCATTCGTCTTGTTTTGGTGATCCCAATAGTGGCAGTTGACGCAATGAACTGCTTTAGTAATCTTCTGATAGGTAAAAAGCCCCTGCTTTAAGTTGCGTTCGCAAACAGCCTCTATATGCAGGCAACTTTTTGTTTTCTTTTAAAAAGATCGTGGAAGAAGCGTCCTGGCGTTATGATTGCCAGAAGCGAGACAACAGGGAGGAAAATGCAAGACTTTTTCTCCTCGCTATCACACAAAGTGCTCGATGGCGGGCAACCTGTTTCGCCAACTTGTTTGCCTGTTTCGCCATCACTCACTCATCGATCTCCTTAGGAAATAGAGAGGCTGCAAACAGTTTGTGATTGGTAGGTTGGAAAAGCCGGAATTCGGAATTCGGAATTCGGAATTCGGAATTCGGATTTCGGAATTTTATTTAAAAAAATAAATAAGTAAATAAATAAATAAAAATAAAAAATAAATAAAAAACTAAATAAATAATAATAATAATAATAAATAATAATAATAATAATAATAAATAAATGTAAAAAAAAAAATAAATTATTAATTTAAAGTTATAATAAAACCTAGAATCTGAACTCTGGACTCTTGCGGCTTGACAATCAGACGGTTGCAGTTGAGTCACGATATGTGGTCACACAATACCTTACTTTTAAATTATAAAAAAATATACAGAAAACAAGAAAAAACCTTAACAAGAAACACCCTCACATTCCCTGTACTTTGTACTTTGTTTCTGAGTAAAAGGTGTGTCACACAAGAGATTTGAAGCTTAATAATTAATTTTCCACTACCACCAAAACCAAAACCAAAACCTCCCATTCCACCCAGTCACAACCCATACTTTTTAACAAAACTCAAAGGAAACATTGCGCGCTGTAAAGGGTGTGAGGGTTTCTTTCGTAAGGATTTACCGGAAAACACTATCGACTCTGTTGCCGTAATTGGGCGGAAAGAGAGTGACTGGTATCCATTTGTTTATGAAGATGGATCAAAGTGCTGGAGAATCTCAAGAGTTCAAAACCACTACTACCACATAAACTTGCCCTGTCTGAAGAACCGTAACCACGACTTCACAATAGCTCACTTAACATCTTTGTTAAGCAGGATGGAGGGAGGACTTATTATTTCTAATGCCATGGCACAAGAGCTATGGGAGAGATTCGGAGAAACGATATTTCAATAGCGTGACAGCCAGCTTAACTATTTAGGATTGCGTTACTAATATAGGCCGCTAGTAATTGAAGACAAGAAAACTCAATGTACAATATACTATCATGCAAAGAAAGAACAATTAAACCTTTTTTTTTAAAAAGCCAATGTTCCGAATTCCAATCACTATGCCTTCTCGTCCAGATTCATAACTCCTTTAACAAAGCTTCAAATCTCTTGTGTGACACACCTTTTACTCCGAAACAGAGTACAAAGTACAGGGAATGTGAGGGTGTTTCTTGTTAAGGGTTTTCTTGTTTTCTGTATATTTTTTTATAATTTAAAAGTAAGGTATTGCGTGACCACATATCGTGACTCAACTGCAACCGTCTGATTGTCAAGCCGCAAGAGTCCAGAGTTCAGATTCTAGGTTTTATTATAACTTTAAATTAATAATTTATTTTTTCTTTACATTTCTTTATTATTATTATTATTATTTATTATCATTATTATTATTATTATTATTTATTTAGTTTTTTATTTATTTATTTATTTATTTTATTTATTTACTTATTTATTTTTTTAAATAAAATTCCGAATTCCGAATTCCGGATTCCGAAATCCGAATTCCGAATTCCGAATTCCGGCTTTTCCAACCTACCGTTTGTGATTATCCTTGCTTAGCATTGCTTAGTGCCGCATTCTTTTACGCGATTAAAATAATTAAAATTGCTGATTATTTCCGGTTTTAACTTTCTAATTATGTACATGGAAGTCGCAAGATATTCGTTTACTACTTAACTTTCAACCCAGCGCTCAACTGTGACTAGAAAACTCTTCAAAATACTAGCGAAGTTGTTCGGATGAAGCGGTTAGAAATTTTAAATGATCGTTAAACATTCTAACTCCTCCCTCCCCTCCCATCCTCATTCGCGTTTGTCGCCAGCTTCGAATGTATCGACGTGTGAATCGAAATCAGGGTTGACTGGAGAAATTAGGGAGCGAGTACCTTCGAGCATGGCAATTTTTCTATTAGACAACAGGCTATGAGATTTTTATAAACATGTAGGGAAAAGGACGTGTTTGTTGTAGAATTAGCTGCTTATAAAACGGAATGCCAAGCTTCTGGACTTTCGCTTCCCCTTTCCCGGCAGCAATTGTCAAGGATCTCAAAACTTTCAAGGTCAAATTCATGTTGCTGTGTCATGTGGCGTTGGGCAAAGCAACATATTTTTCGTCATGCATTTTAGTTTTGAAAGGGCTGACCAGTAGGTTTCTAAATGCAAATATAAAATCAGTCCACAGTCTATATATACATGCATATGAAATCTTATTTTGCAATGTAAATTCTAGCTTGCAGCTTACGTAAAGCAAAGCCGGGGTATCTACGCCAGTTCCGTCGGTCCGTTCCTCAACAAATTTAAATGTGCTGTGCCCATTAAAGGGGCAGTCTCACCAAGATTTAGTGTTACTTGTAAATCCAATGAAAGTGTTGGCATTATTGATAATACGCTAATAGTTGCATGGCATTGCTAAACCGCACTCTACTGGTCACAAAAGTTGTTTAAAACTGGTGTGCCTACGGATGGGTAGGAAAGAAATGGTCTAAAACTTGAAAACATCGGTCCGACGTTTTCAAGTTTGACAATGTTACATTGATTATGGCTTGTACACATCTTAAGAGAGTGAATTTATGCCTTTTTGGCATTTAAACGTTATTTTCTGGATCAGTGAGTACACCTTTATAATCTAGCATAGTTTACACAAAACTTAGAAGACGTCTCGTGATACTACCCCTTTAAATGGGCCGGGAGTGGCGTGAATGGCGCCCAAACAACGGCTGCGAAGGAGACTAACGCCTGACGATGTTACTGTGACCGAAATGTAGCGTCCGTGGACGGATGTGGCTAAAGAATTGGTACTATAAAATGGCACGTTTTAAGATACAGAATAACCAACAAACGCATTCATTTCATATACACACTTTTTGGTCTACTCTTGACATAAAGATCCCTCAAAGTCCTTAAGCAGTCGATATCCGGGAGCAGGAAAAGCAAACATGTTGTCAAAACCTCAGCCTCGAACGCCATCTCAGGAGTAGACTTCAACTGAGTTCAGCATTTCTTACGTTCCGCACGTTTGCGTTCTACGTACGTGTGAACGTCACTTGCATTCGTGTTTACCTTTGCGTCGCACGTATTGCCAGGCTTAATCACACGACTGAAAAAGATTTTTATAGATATAGGCAGAAAGAATGAAAAAGACGGGATTGTGACCGAGGACCCACCTGGCGTTTCCCTTGGAAAAGATTTTTCGCTAACGTTGCTGTACCAAAAAAGACAATAATAATTAAAAGTACCAGAGCGTTTTTCAAGCAAGTCAAGTTTATTTTTATACTTTTGTAGCCATTACAATGCACGAATTTGCGCAGGATCATGGAGCAATGGAGCAATCTGATTCGCTGATTTTAATTATTGGCTCTCTCTACCTCAGTCGTGCAATATGAAATGCTTACTAAAGTACGCTTTCGAACAAAGAGCAAGAAATCTTTTAATAAATGTGGCTATGTTTGTTTGTTGCGACACCTACACAATACATACAGGACACATGCAGCTTTAAAGCATTAAATCAATTTTTAAAGGGGCTTCGTCACGGGAATTTCGCAGATTTTTGGTCTAAACTTTCTGGAATTAGTGGTAGGCAATCTAACCCATGCAAAATGTTATCTTTGAACATCTAAAGGAAGATATGACCTTAACTTGCGGATAGAAATCAAACTAAAGCTATAGATATTGATTTTTGGACGACATTCGGTAACAACTTGAAAAGTTTAGCCTAAATTTTTCAAGTTGCAATCCATTTCCATCCAAGCCATCTGCAGCCAAAGATGTTTGTTAACAGTTTCAGTGTTCTAATATAGCAATTTTTAATAAAAATAGACCATTATTTTTAGGTTCCCTACGACACAAATTTAAATTTTGGATGTTCAAAAATATGTCAAAATCCGTGACAAAGCCCCTTTAAAGATGTACAAGACAAACTAAAGGCATCCTAATTTGCAGAATGCTACACTTCTTAATTCTACACGTTATGATTTTTTTTATTATTGCAATGATCAAATTACGTTACTGTATGCCTATATTGTAGTAGTGGAACAAGCGAATTTCTGAATAAGTAAAACTACTGAGACAGTGATCTGCATAACTTCTTATCCTTCACTTCTAGTGACTTTGCCCGCTTACTGCAATAGAATTTACATGCAAGTCATTACAAAGAACACCTGCAGAACATATTGAAAGTGAGACATTTTTCGGAATTATACTAGCTTATCTAGTCTGTTAGGTCCTTTATAAGCGGGTAAATAAACACACTAAGAATTTACGACCATGAAAAGACAAGGAAACTGCCCAGTCTGGAACGGATCAAGTGTCGTCACTGCATGCAACTGCATTACGTCTTCCGATTGGTAGCCCGTGTTGATAGCAGTTCAGTTTTTTTTTAGTACTTCAAAACATGTAATAAAAGTATACCGTATTGGTTTCTACCAGAAGCATATCACCTAGATGATATGCTTCTGTTTCTACTGAAAATAATATTGCAGTAATACATCTTTTATAACTGGAGCTTCACTGGTAATTGACGGAAGTGTTCTCATTATCAACGAAAAGAAAATAAGGTAACTTACTGTGTGATATATCCGGCTTTGTAGAGTCGACGTCTTCACCGCTTTCCTGTGCGGAAATTCTTGCTTTTAACTGTAGTTTCATTTGAGGACAGACAAAGATATCCGTTAAGTTTAGTGCATCAGGAAATGTTTCGGTACGTTCTTTAATTTCAAGAAAGTTATATTTGTAAAATTAATCGTGCGATTTCGGTGACATATGAATGGTAAATACCGCCGCGAAATTTGTCTCGTTTATCCGACTCCAAAAGTTTTAGCCTTTTCTTTTTCATGGCGATTGCATACACAAAATATTCCAGATGTTTAACGTTACTTAAGGGTTTCCTGCTGCTTAGCTATAAGTGGATCGCAATTACAATATCTAGGGCCTCCCTGGCAACCTTTCTGTAGGGTGTCTGGAGGATGGAGTATTGACCGAGCAGTGATGTGTTTCGCGTACTGTGTGCGACTTGTGACACTTCTCCTTTCCTGGTGTAATGATACTAGCAAATCGAGACAATAAGAAAATTAAAGAACTGTGGAAAAACGATTTCAATAAACTTAGTTTTATTCACTCTATTTATTGTATGGCAATCGCCGACGTATTATAGAAAGTACCAGTAATTTCAAATGAACACACCCTTACGTTTTTTTCTTGTTGTAGGTATAACAAATATTGTAAATCGTTGCTGATCTGATTTCACAGTTTCGGATCATCATGTATGGCTTTAGGTCAGATAGGATAAAGTTCCATGCATTGCTTTCAGTGGTTTTTCTTTCACTCACCTTCATGCAGCTGTGGGTTATCTATAAATAGTAGCCATCATCTATGACAGAAGCGGCTCGCTAGCTAAGGGCAGACGTCCTCGCAGTCTGTGTCAAACGATCGCAGGCAGCTCGCAGGAGTGATAAATTACTTTTTGTGGATAATCCGTTAGATCACCAGGAGATTTTTTGCTCAATCCGGTCGGTTATGCATATACCGAATTTTTGACCACATACGTATGTCGGTCTTGTAGATGTAGAAAGATTTACTATTAAAAGGAGCAGAAAGTAGTTCCACAGCTACTTCAGTCCGTCTTAGCTTTACCAACTTAGCTACTTCAAAGGATATTTTAAAGAGATTCCGTCCATTGCACATACTTTTAGTAAGAACGGAAAAAATTCAAATTCAGTACAGTGTGCCGGAAAACCGCCATGGTAACTGAAAAGTAACAGCATAATTTAACAAAGTGCCCAGAATAATCACCCTTTCTACAATCGAATGAAGTGCTGCATTTTTACGAAGTTTAGCTCAGATTTCCATCGTGTTAAAGGGGCACTGTCACGGCCATTTTGTGACCTTTTTAGTAAAACGGCACCAAAATTACATCTAAGTACTTTCAACCATGCAGGAAATGCTCCTAGAACGTAAAGGAAAGGATATCTAGCAAATTGTTTAAAGAAAAGGGTGACCATAAATAGTTTTCATCAATTTTTCCAAACCACAGGGACAGAACTTGAAAAAGTCAGGCTGACTTTTTCAAGTTGAGATCAAAAGCTCCCGATGGTATCACAGTGATATCACTCTATATTTATCTTCAGTACACTGGTTTAGTAATTTTAATAAAACCTGACCACTGTTAATAGGTTTCCAATGGTGTAAACATGTTTTTCGCCTGTTGAATTTTTGAAGTTATGCCCGTGACAGTGCCCCTTTAAAATATTATGACTATACTATTTATTTTTACAACAAAAAACACTTAAAGATTCAAAGCTTGACTAGTACTATAATTGAGATTTGGCTTGTGAGGAGATTTGTGCTTTTTTAATGGAACACATTCCTAGATAATGCCGCGAGGCTTTAACATATCGGATTTTAAGCATAACATTAACTAAAACTGGATTATTGAGGTATTTTGGGATTACAATTTAATCGTTTTCAAAGAACAGAGATTACAAATGTTTGTAGTTCATGAAATTCATATAATTCCTCACTAAACATCGTATACCAGGGCTAGTGCCACTGAAAATTAATTAAAGAAAAAAACGTTTTTGACTCTAAAACTATAAATGTTGAAATAGCTCGATGAATGTTTACGTTCGACTCCAAGCTCCATGGAAGGTCTACAACAAAATCCAGACGAAATTTATTAACACAACATACGCATATATTTATTTTACGATGGCCTGTAGGCCTCTCTTTACAGAGTCAACGGTTAGGCATGATCAGGTAACAAGGCAGTAGGATTAGAAGAGTCTGGCATCTCCAGATACTCCAGATACTTCATTCATACAGAAAACCTGCGAAGTTTAGCAATTGGAAGGCACATTATATTTTAAATATTATAAATAAATTTTACATAATCTTAAACACTGAACACTCTCACATATTTCCTTGTCTTAGGGCACCTGAAGTTTAAATTTGCTGATGAGATAATTTAGAACTTAGGCTGTAAAGGAATGTGTCTTCTCATCGCAGCTATATCAGGGGATATCTCAGCAAAACGGTACCTGGCAATATGGACTGACTAGCCCACGCGGATTATATGTTTTAGGACGGTGCTATAATACGCTTAGTTCACATGTGGTTCTTTCAAATAATGTAACCATCTGGATTTGAACTAATCGTTATATATACAATCAGTGTCTTGTCGCTAAACAGCTTTGAGCATACATGTATGAGATAGGTAAGCGACGCGTTCATTGCAAGCTAACTGAACTTGTCCTATGTGTCTATCACAGACTCAGTTCTCTGAGTTCAAGCTTTTTCACGTAATGGAAATCGATAAAGACAGTGGTTGGTAAAAATAGATGAAAAATAATCAATATAATAGAACGAGAATTATTTTCAGCAAGCACCTTGCAAGCACAATTTTTCAAGTTTAGCACTACGAGTATCACGATTATAACATGTAGTATAAATCGCGATAGCTAAGCTTTCGTGCCTGAGTTACTTGAGTTCCAGTTTGTATCACTCATTCTGACTGAATTACATTCTCGAAGCAATAATTATTTACTTCCCTGTATTTCAAAATGACCAATAAATGAAGCTATTTTATGAAGGTATATTAAAGATACCGTCCGCTCATCCACGCATACTCAGCAAACGTCCTTCTGAGTGAACCACTCCGGCCAAGACAACTTAGAATCGGACTATTCAGTTGAAGATGGCGGCCATTTCACCTTGCAATTGAGCATTGAAATTCTGATGACCAGCAACGAAGTCGCAGCCAACGGAACCGCTGGTACAGTAGCAGCTGACAAATATATCTGAGGCAGCAAAACTAATTCCAGGCTTGTTAATATTCTAACTGATTCGATTTTCTCTCTGGAAACACGATGTATGGAAACAACATGTCTGTGAATGCTTATATTCCTAGGTCCTATATTTTCAATTTTTTTACGCCGTTTCATCGTTCTTCGAAATCACTGGTGGTAAACGTAAGATTCAGTGTTTGTACCATTGATGTTATCTCCATGATTTCAAGTGAGTTAAAGCTGGAGAAATTTAGAGAGAAACGACGCCAAAAAAAATCTGTCCGTGAAGAAATGAAATGATAAATGCGGTCTGCCGGTTGTGATAAGCATCCTTCCCGAAAGATCAATGAACAATTTGGTTGGTAACATGAACTACAACACGAATATGCATCGGTATAACGTTCATATAGTGTTTACTCGTCTCTATTCTATTTTATGGCGAATCTTGGATAATTCTACCCTCATCTATTCCGTGCTGCTCGTGCCGTACTGTGACTTAAACTGGTTGTAATCAACTGCACGAAAAAATACTCAACTCAGCGACCACTAAGTTCATAAGAGGTAAGTTCACTTGGATCCCATCCTTTTTCATTACTGAATAGAAGCGAAACTGCTTCTATACTGGGGCATTCGTTATACCCTCCTGACATGTTATTTATGGTCAGTTCAGTGCTAGTGATCATCCAGCGGTGTTCGGCAGCAAATCATAACCAACTGAGATTAAATCTAGGCTTTACGGTATCTCTAAACGTTTCCACCGTTTTTAACGTTTGTTTATGGTATATTTTTCGTGCTATATCTTTGTTGTTTTGTTCTAGATAACGGAAGTATTCAAAAATTTCAGTAAAGAATGACTTCTGTCAATAGTTCTCAGTTCTCGTCAGTAGATGGCACAATGGACGATCGCCGGACTCACTAGCATTTCTCAAAAGCAATCGTACTCAGCTTTATTAACTGGACTCTGTTTGAGTACTGAAATCATTTTATTTATAGACTATATTGAAACGAAAAACACAAATGGTATAGCGATTGCTACATGACAGCTGATCAAACTTTATGTGCAAATTCCCGGGCTATTCTGTATTACAGCAGAGGTAACTCGTTGAATCAAAACGCAGTTAAATTTCGCAGCAATGAAGCTCCTGTTGCTCATGTGGAGGCGCACTAACGTTGTGTAGTATTTTTGTCGATTAAACAAGGAATTTTTTGGTAAGACTGATAGGACGGAAAAAACAACTTTGTTCTGAAACCTGAACTCTCTGTGCACTCTAAACCGGCTAAACCAGCTGGGTTCCTAGCCATCAGCTGCTATAAATTTACGATACCTTTATCCAAATCGATGTAAAACTTAAAATTTAATAGCCTGCCACTAAATATTAAAATCTTTCACAAGATGGCTTATTGCTTCTCAGTAAAGTTCTCATGCAAGAAAAAGCAATCTTACCTATTAAAATCAGTCTTTCTTTACGCCGACTTGTTCTTTTCCGTGTGAAAGTATGCGAAGCTTCATTTTTAGAAAAAAAAGCAAACAAGCTTTTTGCTACAGTATCTTCATTTACTTGTTTTTGACGCGGTTGTTACTGTCTCGTGTCTTTCCCTTATTTCCTTTCTGCGGAAATTCGTTTTAATTTAATGAGTTTAGACGGGATCGACCCTCAAGGCAGTTATGATTTCAGGAAGTACCTACCTTGTAACTTGTTTACCGGAGTTGTTTTTAGAAGCAATGCAACTAAATGACGTTTTACCATAGGGTATGACGACAAACGGTATTTTGAGAAGTGAAGAGAATTTTTAGGCTGCATTTTTAGACTGCATTTTTAAATGACTTAAAAGTCATATATATTAAAGTTGAAAAGCAACATAAAGTAAATTTTGGTGTTTTCACTTATATTCTTTCTATGTACACTTCGTTCGACCGATGTTATCTCCGTAGTTTGTCTTGATTACTCCCGTTTATTTTTAGTCCTCAGATATTAAAACAAAAAGGTGTGTCCCTTCTTTCCAACTGCTAAAGAGCTCACCGGAAATCCTTTTTCTTCTATATCTACATTTATCTTAGCTGGTACACAAGCCTTCATTTCCTGGCTAATGTCTCATGAGTTCCTAGATTGCTAACACACCGGTGGTCGAGCGGGTTCAATTAAGGGTATAGTATTCTAATAATAGAAAACAACTTTGACGTCATATGAACCCCTTCGTGTAGCAGTTGAAATGCATCCATCTGGATTAGTTCTTCACATCATTAAAATTCAAAGTGGAAAGGACGATTCTTAAATTGTTAGAGTTCTCAGGGCTTACAGAGTGATGTGACACTTCATATCGATCTAATAGTAAATAATTGAGGTTAATTCAAGTTATGACCTGGGTTGGCTTTACTATATCCGAATCCCGATTACTCAGTCGAACCTTGGACTTTTCACTTAGTCAATCAAACACTGCAAATATTACTCCCGAAATCTCGATTTCTCGAGCTAATTTTCGTTTCCATTGTAGTTTCGATATATTTTGGAATATTCCTACTATTTTATGGCGCTTAAACTTAAGTGACCGTACGAACCCTTAGTTTGAGTCTGGCCACTAATCCAAATGTGGTACTTTTTGGTAATGTTTATTATGCTGTACAGGGCAGGTCGTTTCTTATTTTCACATCTGTGGATGAGTCAGTAGTGTGTCGCCATTAAAATGAAAGCTATTCTGAGAAGTACTTTCATGTGGTTCTGTTCATTACAAGGCTGCACAAGGAGTCGTTTAAACTTTTACTGATCATGAATTCCGGCGAGGATCATGAAACCATAGTGTTTTCAAAAGCTGACTACCTGTGTTAAGGAAGTACTGTTATGTGATACTGCTTGCTTCCCCCACCCCCACCCCCATAAAAAAAGAAAATCCCGGATTTTTCTTTTACAATTTCGTCGTGTTGTACATTTCGTGGCTTTATGTCACTATAAGGTGTGTTTTACTACGACCTCCTGCAGTCTAACGCGTCTGTACTTATATATTGATCCATTTTGGTCCAGAGCATACATCATTCCCTTTTTCGTTTTCAGTTCATACGACGTTAATGCAAATTCTCTGGCCAAGGCGTGCATGTCTTTGATCTGCATCAACAGTGTCTTTGATCTGCATCATCCGGCATGGGAGACCAAAATAGAAGGCATTCGTAGACGGAACAATGGTCTCTTGAGCTGTTTATCAGATACCAAGTGCTTCAAATGTTAGGAATCAGCTTGCAACAAATGAACCGATACAGCCAATGTCACAGGTATTATCATAGCCTGAAAGCGCTATTGTAGGTGAGGCTATTTTTGCGATTCTATTAGAAATATAAAACCGCTATAAATAACGGTGGGCGGTTTTAATAAAGGAATCATAAATACAAAATAAGGGCAAGTAGAAAGTTCTGGGAAGGAAGGACTTATCTAGTAAAATTCAGTGGAAATGTGACAGATTGAAGGAAATTATTGAATAAACGATCTAAAATCACGTTTAGTCTGTTCACTGCTCTTTATTTAGATATAGATCCAACATTGACCTAAAATTTAATTTTTCTCTAATTATAGAATAGAAGACTCAAGTAAACATGACGATATTGCTGGCAAATCATTCATCATATTGAGGGCAATTGTTCGACTAACACGCACTACAAAAGTCAGTTAGTTTTGTGAAACATGAATGTTCTCGAATGCGACTAAGTGTTTTTCGACTTGAGAGTCTTTGAAAAATTGAAGCCGTCACTGCAGTGATATCAATCATGCAATGAAGGTATTAGAAAAGAAATCACCATCTTGTGTTACTTGTGTTATTTTAAGGTTAACTCTCAAAAAAGTACTTGAATCCGCGAGCTTGAACACGTGAATTATTGAGCTACACGTTGCTGTCGTTACTGGCATGCCTTCCCTTAATAGATCCCGGGACACAAATATTCGGCAATTACGCGCTGCCAATTCCATGTTGTCATTCTCGCTGGACATTCCCTCTAGACGGGAGCACTAAAAAAAACCCCTTCGAATCTTGTCATAGGCCAAAGACGCGCCGCTTTATGACACGTGCGAATATTATTACATAAGATCAGCTTGGAATCATAAATTCACGAGTTTCCCTGTAGACATCCACTTGAATACAGTATGAATTGTATGAATTGCCAGTGAATAGAAAGTATATGGCAGTACAGTTTCCCATGTCGTTATAGAGAGTTAAAATGGATATGTTAAAGCTAACGCAGTTCAGTTGAACTGTTCGGACCTGTTCGGTTTTTTAGCTGAGTATCACTTATGTTGCATAACGTTTTAGGTCCCCGAGTTCAAATGTTGCTTTTGACTCTTTCTGAAAATTCTCCAGCTGATCTTCCCTCTTATTTACTAAAACAGCATTCTTGCTTCTTCTAAACAAGGAGCATTAACCGGCTTTCCTAGCGGTTATGAAAGTCAGAGTTTCGTCCCAATTAAATCCCAATCAACGGTGCTACAAGTGAGAGAACAAGATGCAGCAATCTTCGTTCTGCGCTGTCATTCTATATACACTGGTTACTGAAAGATCAAGCCTACAAAGCAAGCCCATAATGCACCTGCGCTGAAGGAGCTAAGCTAAAAACTGGCAGCGTGGCCGAGTGCTTAGAGCGCCGGACTTGAAATCCAGAGGTCGCGGATTCAAGTTCTGTTCGATTCTGACCAATAGCTGGATTTGTTCGCGGTAGTCTCGAGTTCAACTCCTCGGCTACGTTTGTAAATAACCAACTGGTCTGCCCCCTGCCAGCTATGTCCATTTAATAATATTTATTTCAATGTTTGTTCACATTGGCCCTGAAAAGTCCCATTGGGGAGTGGCCAATTAAGATATTTATTTATTTATTTTTAAATCTGAAGAGATTCATTGCGCAGTCACCATCCCAGTTCCTTTTGTTTTCTTATCACTTCTTTTATGTTTTATTTTCCTGCTTGATTGAAATATAATAGTGGCGTTTTCGTTGTATTGAAAGTTTTATACCATCACAAAAGTGAACGTAACATACTCATGGCCGAGCAAGCCGTCAAACTGAGTCACGGTCTCGCCGCATTTTAACGGCCAGCTTCTAATCACTTTAAAAATACCGTGAAAGCTCTAGTGCCCCTCTATTAAGCTCTCCCATTCCGCACATGGCAGATCGTGAACAAAATCGTGAACAAAAAACAAGGCAACATTACACTATAAAGTTAACCAACACATTTAAATTTATGGTTACCATATGTTCGTGAAAGTGTGTTACTGAATTAAGTCTTCATCTGCACCCCATATATATGGTAAGAAATAGTACCGGCTCTAATAAGTCCCCTCTTTATTAACCCCCACCCCCCACCCCAACCCCGTCATAAAGATTTTAAATTTCGAAACGAAATAAGCCCATGGCGGTAACGGAGATACAACCCGCGCTTTGATTGGTCAAAAAGCTATGGGCATTGCACCGGTGAATATGACAGCAATGTAAAGACCTTGAACTCGCCTAACGGCTGGTGATTTAAGCTTTTCTCATCTTCTCCAACAACCCGCATGGCTTTATTGCGTCGGTAAACCCATATAGAAAGTGCGGTATGTTTCTTAATGACAGCTGCGCTTTCAGGCTTTCAGTTTACTAAGCTATTAAATTCAAATACACCGTCTGTGCACATCCGCGCGGGCACCCTTTGTAACTAAAGAAAAATCGGGAGAACTCTACGAGCGTACGGAAAGCGGAAATGTGCTTTAATAGTAAAACTAGACTCTTCGGAAGTTTGAAGGGTGGTGAACGAATTCCTAAAAGAAAAATCATTGACCGTCCCGCCCCCCATCCACGTACCTTGCATCGTTATCGGAAAATTGAAGCTCGTGAACAAATTTAGGGTCAGAACCACCTATGTCAATAAATTGATAAAAAAGAAGCGTCCATTCAAATCTCGATTCAAAGGAATAGGTGTATTATTTCTTAACAGCTACTTTGTGCTGCAGAAACTCGATCTGATCTATGTGAAAGACATTGAAACTGCACTTAACGCAAAGGTTACAGAGCCAGGAAATATCATGCGCAAGAAAACAACTTTTAAAACCTCTTTGGCTTAGCCTACAAATATGTTTATCTGCGTCATTGCAGAAACACCGTATTCCGTTCTATGTCGGAGCACCATATAGCTTTGTACAACAAGCACGAGGTATAAACAAAACGCCCTTATTTACTCGATCGATTATCAAGGAAGAAACGGCAGAATTAAAACAAAGGATTAAATCGCATCCAAACGCTAGGCCTGCCCTGCCCGTCATTTTATTTGCCGGTTATTGAGTACTTTTCTTGTAACCGGAACTGGCTGATGATCAGTGTAAGGCAATAAGAGTAAATATTAGTCCAAATCTAGGCCATGGATTTGGATGTCAGCTGTTCCTTCGGGCGCCAGCCAGTCTGTTAACTTTTGACTCCCAATGACTGTTTTGAAAACGTTCGAGTTTAGTCGGGGAGTTTGTTTTTACAAGTAAACGTCGATTGTGTTGAAAAAATCGCCGAAACCGCGAGCCATAACTGCTCTCAGAAAGGCGCCATAACAAAAGATATCGTTATACGACAGTCAGAGTTTATTTGGGCGTATTTTTCGCTGTGTCAACACCCCTTCATAGAGTTTGCGAAGACGTGTCACGGAATGCACTTCACGATAAGGAAGGTTGAACTGAACGGACGCATTTGTCGGTTTATATCCGACCTAAATCTCAAACCGTGTCGAACTGGCGACATCGCCACAGAAAAGAAAATAATGATACTTGAAAAAAGGAACACGATGAGGGTATTCCAGTATGTTTGTCGGTTTTACCCGGATTAATAGTCTGTCAACAATGGTAGCGAATTTTATGCTTTCCAGTAAAGTTTAAAATGAGGACGGCTGGAAAGATTGACAAAAGAATACCGACGATAAAAGCTGCTTGTATCATATCTTATCGCTTATGGCGGCTGATCGTTTGATATTTAAGCAAGGCATAACGGTTTCACATCAGATTAGGCTGTATATCTCATTTCGAGGGCAAAAATGTAAACATTGTTACATAATGACGAAAGTGCGTAGCAATTTCGCGCGCTGCTGCTACAGTGTAGCAGCTGTTTTTGTGTCGAAAAATAATCTCCGTTATCTTCTATTTCTGTAATTTTAATTTTTTTTTTTTTGTATAAAGTGGGGATTGTAGATGGGCCGGGAAGCGCACGGTCGTGTGTACGAGTGTAAACGGAAGCATGAAAAAAAAAAAATCATGAAAATCGGTATGCATGATTTCTAGCACATCTTCGGCATGCACCGGTCTCCAAATTTGACCAGTCAAAGAAAAAAACTGAAGAAAAATGACATCCTAAGATTGCGCAATGTTTATAAATTTTTCACAAGTCAAGTTTGACAAAATGACTTCTTACCGTTTTCTCGCATCAAAACGAACCTAAACTTCGCTGCATGTTTGCTGACAGTTTTCAAAATGGCGGCGGGGTTTATGGTAAAAACTAGGTTGTAATGTATAAGCTATAAGCTACAAGGACCTGCTGTGTTTGATGCTGTGTGCTTCTCTTAAACCAATGTTCAGTTGTGTAAAATGATAACCTCCTGGCATTTTACAGAATTTTTAATACTCGTAACTAAAATGGAAGTGTAAAAAAAGGCACACTGAAGGCACTACTTGGGAACGCAACCGATTGATCCAACACATTCTTCAGTCATGTGCGACATGAACTTGAAATTTCGATTGACCCGAAAAAATGCTCAATGACCAGTAGACAAAACAGGCGCCTAACAACTGCAATTAAAAGGACCTGAAATGGTTTTAATTATTCGTGATCATTTGTAGAGAGACAAGAAAAAAAGGCCTCTACTTTGTGATGATTTTTATGCCCCAGCAAGAATACAAGCCTCCAATCTTAACTTTGAAGCCTTTTCCCTTGGCCTTATATAATCAGATAAAAGCACTTTCGTTTTTGCAGAAAAAAAACGGAGCATGACGAGTTTAAATCCCAAAGTCAATATTGTGGTCACGTCCATGTTCTGGATGAGCAGAGTTTTGTTTCATGGCTTTGCATGTTTACTTTAATCCCTTGGTACACGAAATTTATTCAGCTCGAGGAGTGCAATCGAAACCACATCGAAATAGTTACCAAGAGCACCTAACGATTTCATTACATCGCATTTTAATTGCAAGGAAGTCTGTTGCAGCAGGAAATGCATTGTAAATTCGTTCAAATAAAGGTAGGCTGGCGTGTCGGAAGGAAATAACTTTATCCTTTCGGTTCCGCTCTCTGGGCTACACTGGTCTGATTACACTTCGCGCGAGTTTGGGCAATTGCTGGCAAGGAATTTGTGGGCTGGAGCCAAAACGTCATATTTCCTGATTGCAGCGCTATTCTTGACCCTTGGGCTATTCCAGGGTAACCCGATATTTCGGTAAAATACCCATGAAATATACAGCCACAAATCCTTTCAAAGCATAGTCAGCTTGGCACCAAGATCGATAGCTCTCTTCTGAGCTTATGACACCTGTCAAGATGTAAGCTCTGTGATTGGTAGGTTACACTTATTACATAAACATTTCCTCATTTAGCCACGTGATAAAAAGGCTTATTTTCAACCCGCTTGTCACATCTATCACACGTGTTCTTGCATATCGCGAACATCGTAGCAGCAGGGAGCTTGGCCAGCGAATTTTTTTGGAGTCAGAACAAAAATCTTCCGCTGTAAGTTCATCACGAGCGCGAAAAAGGTCAGAGCTGGATATTATGCGTGAAAGCGACAGAATGCTGCTCTCCGACCGAAGGACGGTCCGAAACAAGAGAATCCCAGCTCCCCTTCCTTCAATGCGAATTTTAAACCCCTTGGGGTTTGACAATCCGATCGCTTGTCATTCTCAACCGCCGCGGCAACAGAGTCAAAGTTATGCGAAATTACTGGGGTCGCTGGAACAAGGATCTGTCCCAAAGAAGGACCCAATTATGGACAGCGACTCCGACAGAATCAAGCGGCCCATGAATGCTTTTATGGTTTGGGCGCAAGTGGAGCGAAGGAGGCTGGCGGATGCTAACCCAGAGCTTCACAATGCCGAACTCAGTAAAATCCTGGGACAGGCTTGGAGATCGCTGAACGGGTCGCAAAAACGACCATTTGTAGAGGAGGCCGAACGTTTGCGACAGCAGCACATAAAGGATTATCCTGACTACAAATACAGGCCCAGGAGAAGAAAACACCCAAAGAGAATATGTAAGAAAATGACATCCACTACACCCCCGAACTGTGCAGTGATGTGCAATCCTAAGGAGCCAACAGCTAATGTCTCGCGCTCCGGCACTCATTGCGGACAGCTCGCGTTTAGCTCATCGGAAAGTAATGCCATGAACTTTGGGCAGGCTTCTGCACCGATGCCTTTTGCAAACGGAGAATTGAAGCTAACTCATCTCGGAAATCCTTCCACCTTGCCGAATTTGTCCGAGATAAGCCTCCCCACACCTGAGACAAGTCCCGGGTCGAGCGAGTTTGGTAGTGCGTTTAATTTCCCAACGAGCTGGCAAGACCTTCAAAATGCACTGGCAAATCTGCAACCCAAATCACAGCCCACCTCCCCAACGCCATACATCGGTGTGTCCGCTTCAAATTCAGCGCCTGTCAGCCCGATTTACTTCACGAACGGAAGAGTACAGGTACTAAGCTCGCCGCTCATGGCTGGCAGCGCGAACACACATCTCCAACACAACGATACCAGCACAAGCCAGCTTTTCTCGTTCGCTCAACACCTCACAGAACTGCTACCAGAAGAAGAATTCAACAGAGAAGAATTTGATCAGTACCTGGACGGCACAGAAACAGCGAATATAATGTGTGATGTTGGCTGGTAAGATGACAGCTTCGAGGGAGCAGTACAGACTTTTGACTGTAAAATTCCATTACGCATAGACTTGGTGCCGAGACTTTTTTGTAATATTTTGAAGTGACAGTTTTGTGCCATCATTTTCGATGGCAACCAGCATTTTGTTTAATAATTTCGGTATTGTTTTGTCTTATTTTCAAGCGCAATGCGTATACATGGAATTATTTTTCAATGTACAGTTTACATAAGGGGTCAAATGCGAGTGATGTAAACGGATGAAGACTAGAAACACTGCGAGGGGCCGAGTGACAAAGTCCGTTCCTTAGTTTCTTGAATTAATACGTGGCGCAGTCTTCAGCAGTTTATATTTGGATGTAAAATTTCGGGTCGCTTTTAAAAATAAAGATTTGCTAATGAGCTTTATAAGTGTCGTTGATTCGTGCGTGCGGTGCTTTATTACCGCCATTAGCCAGTGAGTTATCCTTGTTTAGGCCGGCTTATTAATCAAGAAAAAATTACCGTCCCCTACTCCAAGTTTTCTCCGATTTGACAGCTCATAAAGCAGCTTACACACAGATTGTTATCTACGATGAAAACGATTGGCTCACGCCAGTCAAAGTACACACTGAGATGTGTCATCACTTGTCATCATCTAACAGAAAGATCGACTTTTTTCTTCCCTCAAGCGCATCCTGTAATTTCTGCATTTTAGTGAATTTGACCTCGCGAAATAGCCTTTACATACGCTTTAAGTTCGCATCAGTTCAGCGATTTGTTCGAAATCACGGCCAAAGCGATAACATCGTTAGTTGAACGTGATGATCGAGTGATCGGCGAGAAACTCCGTGACGATCCGGCTATTCGAGTTTGTTCTTGAAGACATTTCAGACCTCTCTGACGTCACACGACTTTACCAAAGTCCATGAAAGGGCCTTTCTTCTCGAAGATAGGTCTTCATGTCCGGAAAAGGTTTTCTCGGGGAAAAGTTGTTTTCAGACATTTTATGGCACCCTTGACTCCTAGTGCTAATCTCTTTCCACACCGGAAACTAGGCTTGTTCGAACATCACTCTGAACAAAAGAACTGTGATTTGCGCTAATTATTCATTAGCACGCCTAGTGTTACGTATCCGACTTCCTTCGCTTTCTTCAAATATTTACACACAGCTGCCACAATCGACTGTCTTTGAATAAAAATGCAGTCAAAATAAGATTGCCCACGCGTACTCACTTCTCTTTGTATAGGGGACGCTTGGAAGATCTAGATCTAGGCCACGCTTATAAAATTAAGTAGATCGAAAGCAAACTTTTATCTGTGTAATGTTATCTGAGAAAACTATCTGTTGCTAAAATTAGACCTTGAAGACCCTTCTGTTATCTTTTTTGCCGATGTTCCATAACAAGTCCTTCATTATCGATGTGGTTGTAAATTGGGCTGCAATAGTTTCGATATTGAAAGTTGTATAAATCGATGTTGAATCAGTTGAAATTGGTTTATGAGCTACACAAGAAGTTGACATTTGAAATCCCACGATAAAACGGATAAATGATTGTTTGCTAAGTGTGCTTCGAGTGACATTCTTTACACAAAAATTTAACACAGACAAATTGTAGCAAAAAAATCTCTCGTTTTGAGATTAAAACGTCCTTCTTACAGCCTCCCGAACCTGGGTTATAACAAATTGCATCGCACAAACTGGTGGGATTTGTTATAGGTTAAATTCACGTGATACGTTTGAAGAAGAACTGGAATTTTGCTGGTGCGCTTACTGAACTTTTTCGCTTTGGTGCCCACGCGTTTATCTTTTACACGATCACAATCTTTAAACTCTGATAAGGATGTGGAATGGGCAAGGAAACTTGTCTAGAATCATCCGGAACGCAAACGTTAATAGAAAACACATTTATTTCAGCCCGGGAATCGAATAAAAATAAGAAGGCAGTTGTGCTCTACTGACCTAAATTCAAAACAGGAAAATGTTAAGAGGGGGCTGTGAAGCACTCATGGTAACAAGCGAGAAAATTGTGTCGATTATTTACAGTTAATGAGCAAAGTTACATTGGAAACAAGAGTTTAGTTTCAGCTTGTTCGTTTGAAGTGTGGCTTACGACAAGAGCAACACGCGACCGGCATCGGATTTTGAAATCGCAAAAGCCGGCGAGATTTGGCTATCACCGATGTGAAATTTCAATCCATTTTCTTGTCGCGGAGAATCCGTTGTTAATAGCCAAGAATTAGGAACCAAATTATGGCAAATTTAAGCTAAAAAACAGGTGTCGAAAACGTGTACTGGCATGTTACAAGATCAGTCTTATCAACCCATAATTAAGTAAATGATCTGATCTGAGAGGGATATGTGTGAACTCGTCTTGAGTTCTTTTCCCACACGGTGGGGGTACTCATTGCAACGCATTTCTTTCAAGTACAACCTTTTCGGCTTTTAGCATTATTGGTGAGGAAATGGTCTTGCAGTTGTAGCCCGGCTAAAGTGAACTATACTATCTGAAATGGAAATATCTAACCACAAGTTCAACTGAATAGTTGATATTTCGAGGACTGTTTTGGCCAAGGCAAAATAAACGTATGTTGTATTTTGAGTGTTAAATTTAGCTATTTATTAAACAATGCCCTTTATACTGCAAAACAACTACAGTTTCCCAACATTGATTCAATTTAACGCTTTAGCGATAAAATAAGTGATTTCCTAGTAAACCTGCATGAAGGAAAATGCCAGCCGTAGTTTCCATGGGATGCGCGTACCTTTCTCTCGATTTTCCGCAAAACATTCAACGTGCGTCAAAATTAAATTTCTAGTGAAATTTGTTAAGAAGGAAAAAAAAAAAGCTTGGTCACATTATTGAGTAGCTTAGGAGATTTGCTAGTGGAATACAAGTATCTCGTCAGTGGGTTTTTTTTAAGTGCTATAACTGATTCTTCTAAACTACTCAGGAGTGGAATTAAAAGGCAGAACTTCCTGACCAAAGATTGACATACGGTATGCCTTCTTCAAATTCCACTCTGATTTGAGATGACGTTCTCTGTCAAGGTCACAGCGAGACAGCATTGGGGGAGCCAGTAACCTCTGCCAAACCAAAACATCTACAGTTGCCAACAGATTTGGAGTATTCCAAAGCATCTACAGGAAGACTTTATTTTCTAAGACAAACACTTAATTCTTAAGCTCTTACTTAACAGTACATAATAAAGGAAATCTGGCTAAATCACTCATGGGATACGATTTTACCTCAAAGAAAATTTACAAATGCTTTTGAAAAATCTAATTAACAAAAATAAGTAACGACTTAGAGGCAAGAGGGACTAAGTTAATCTTCTTTACAAGGAAACACTGACTCTATCAATCCTGAGTGACTTCCCAAGGGAGTACGAATGAACGTCCTGATAAAGTCCCGCGGTTAAAGTCCAAAAGAAACCATGAATTCCACCAAGGAGAATTGTGGAAAATGTAAAAAAGGAGTTACTGATTCACTGACCTAAAAGGTTAAAATATATTTCCGTTTTTCTGTTTGACACGTTTTATCGAGACGTGTTTCTTACTGGCACAAATATGAGGTCGCTCTTCTGACAGAAACTGTACTGGAATACTCAAAGCCAAAATGTCAATTTGATTGTTCAGAATTAACACTGCGAGTTTTGCACAACTATACTGGACAACATGTCTTAAACCTGCCAGTTTTTATCACCAAAAGCAAGCTTTTCAAGACTATGTACTTTTAAAACAAATTGAATGACATGCCAGGATCCCGTTCCTTTTTGACAATATATTGATCGGCAGTAAAATCATAGCACACATGACAACAAGCACGTATTAAGCCTCTTTTAGCCACGGATCCCAAACGATCAAATCAAAATAAAAAAAAAATTGCTTAGCTTGCAACAAAATAGTTTTAATCGCACGAGACAGTTATCAAAGTTAGTTCCTCCAGGAAGTTTGCACAGACACCAAGGCGAGAAATTCCGGATTTCCTGAAGATAGTTTTCCCGTTGAAGTGTTGACCCTTTTAGCAGACTTGTGGTTTGTGGCTTTCCCTCAAAAAAGTCGAATTTCAAAGTGTTTGTTATACAGTTGACAGAAACATCATGAGACGTAAATCCCAGGGCGTACAACAATAGAATCGGGGTAGGTTTGCCTTGCTGGAAGCTAGTACAAGGTCGTCTTTCATGATGCTAAAAAAAGAGGATAACTTGAACCTGATATACAACGTCGCAGGAACGTGAAGTTATCTTCGACCCCCTGTTACTCCAAAGAACTATTAATGACGATAAATTATGGCATTTATTTTGAAGAATTTTGAAGAGGACATCATGCAGTAAAGTCCGATCATAACGTAATCGCGGGACGAGGTACTCCAGATGATTCGCATTAAAAGATGTTTTACAATGTTGCTCAAACTGATAAAACAGGCGTAGTGAAGCCCCTTGATGGTCTTCCTTCAGCTCTTGAACGGACGCGAATGCGTTATGTTAAATTAAAATAGTCCAACATATATACTAGCAACCAGCGAGTGCCTTACTGCCAGGTGGGAAAATCAATCAATAGACTTGTATAAGAAAGAGGAACGATGGCTACATACACAAAAAAAGGCGCGTCAAAGTGCACATTCTTTCGTTGCAAATGATTTTACCGATAAACATCCAGTAATGCAGCGCAGCTGTGAAATTTGGGTTCAGGCAGGACGATTCACATACATAGCTTCCCGAAAAAAGTTGCACATTGACCTGACAATCCCTCATGGAAAGCTTCATGCATTTTTTTTATAGGTATAAAATGCTTTAGCCAGAGGCGTAATGTTGCTAAAAGTGATTTACTTTCATCGAATTTGTGCACACAACGTCCGCTGTTCCGTATACCAGAGCTAACATGCGTCGAGTACACTTAAAAATGTTAATTTTGAGATCGTAAAAGCATGGTTGTAAGAGAGCAATTCGTTTCTCAGAATCTGCTTCCCATCATCGGTTTTATTTGCTTGACCTGCGAGCTGATCTGGTTCATTTCAAGTCATGTAGTGATGCAATGATTGCTTGCGGTTTTTTCATTCACTGCTAGCTTCATACGTACTTCCCTACTTAATACTTGGCTTTCACGTTCGATAATGCTCTTATCTACTGGGGAAACAAACAGCTAATTATTGACTAATACCCACCCTTAACTTAAAACATGTAGGGTACACCCTTAGAAATAATTAAAGTATGATTGTCTTGCATGCTGATATAGGGGTATAGAATGGTAAAATCCGAGACTCGCCGAGACGCCGAGACCGAGACACCGCGATTCAAAAATCTGAGCGCGAGACTCCGTGATCTAGAAATCCCAGCGCGAGTATTAAAACGCTAGTCTGACGCTCTGTAGCTCTCTGCTTTGTTGTTGTTGTTGCCGTTGTTTTGTGACGGTTCAAACGGATTAAACCTTTCGCTTGGTTTGCGAAACTCGGAGACTCAACCTCAAAATTCAAGATTCCGAGACGAGCGTTATTTTTTTGCGAACTCGAGATTCCGAGACTCTAGTTTGCTACGCCGAGATTTCTCGCCTAAAATTTTCCGAGACCCATGATTTTTGAAGGACCACTCTTTACCCAAAGATATTTTTAAATCTGTATTTATCATGTAAACATTGTTGGACCTCTTGACAGACACCATAAACTAAATTCCAACCCTGTTTTTTTTATTTCTGTGTCGATTGTGTTCATTTGCAATGATGCTTTTTTTATATATCTGAAATTCAGTAACTGCAGAGTGTATACCAGAAATAGCTGGCGCGCACTTCCCTCTCATAACAAACGAATCCTTTGGCCATAGATTCATAAGACTCACTGACCCTGTAATAAGAATAACTGAAACTTCTAAACATGCTAAAGAAATGCACACATACACGGTATCTTACAAAGGGTCTTTGTTGCCGATCGGGGGCCATTTTAATGTGTTTTTTCTTATTGGTGTTTATGTGTGTACTTATCATTTTAGAACGAAACCAATTTAGGTGACAACTAATTAACTTTCATAAGCTGCTGAGGAGTCTTCCGCAACAACTTGACATATTTGTTGCGTCAACTATTAAAGGGAGCCTTCTCTAGCTAAAACGATTAATAATAATATGAGCTTTCTATTGCCTGACGGTACCCTAACCTTGTTCAACCCATTGAAGGTTAAATAGAGATCGTTTATTTCATTATAGTTAACTCAGCATGTGGCTCTTACTGGCACTTTCATTTAGCTTAAGGAGTATGTCATGCTATGTTTCGATGTAAAAAGAGACGAAATTCTTGAAATCGAACGTTTAATTAAACATGATTTTACCTATGGCACTAACGTACAGTCACAAATTGTTAGTAAGTCTCTCAGATTGTACAGTTCTCAGATTAATTTTATAGTTTGTAAAACTCAAACTTCGGATATAGCTATGTGCCAAGCAAGGTGATTTTAACATAGACCTATCATAATTTTAGAGTCATTTTAATTCATCTGGAATAAAGAGATTTATATATTATGACCGAATCTGTTTGACTAGTTACACATTTTGTCAATTGACTAGGAAATGCATGAGATTCCTTCGTCCAAAGGAATTGCTTTCCATGTTGTTTGCGTCCGACTGAGAGGAAAAAACACTGAACCTGACAGCAAAACGTTAATCTGTTTAAAACTTCTTATCATCCGAAATCCTAAAAATCCAATAAATCTCCTTTCTATGGATTAGAACGCTTTCACGTAGTAATTACAAAGTTAGATACATGTTTATTAGAGTGATCTTTCATTCAAAAATGAGATGAAGCTTCAATTATTTCAAATCCCTAAGTTCGTTATTTCCTGTTTGTTTGCTAATGATGCAGACTCAAACACCAAATAAACTGGTAACAGTTTAGAGTGCCACTTTAATTACATCAGGTCGCCCAATCGACCTAATAAAAGGTTTGCCACAAATTCAATAAAAAGCATGCGTACACAATGGCTCATCTCAACAATTCACGGTTTTTTGATAGGAAAGTGCAAGTAAATTGTAAACAATATAACACATTCAAACTAACCGAGTCATTATTTCTCATTGACTGACCTCATATAATCGTAAAGGGAGACTCTTTATTAGAGACCACGGTTCTAATCATAAGCACGGTTGGTATACTGTTCGGGGAAGTTCAAGTACCGTCACCGGTTTCACAGAAAATGTACAAGAAAGACCCTATCTTCCCCCTCAAAGAACCCCCATATTAGTACTCTAGTTTTATCTAAGTTTCACCCTTTTTTTTTCAAGGCCGACTGTCGTTAAGATTCATACCGTTTCGTTGTTCTACCCCTAGCAAGACGACGTTTTGGACTCTTAATTGACTAACTTGATCAATATATATTTCAAAAATGTGATATGTAGAAAGCTAATACAGGGTATAGGTGAATGGGTTTCACTGACACGAATGGTCTATCTGGTTTCTCCGTTCTTCTGAAATAACTGGAATTATGAGACGGATTTAATTTGCAACGTGCACGCCAAACGTTTGCTTAAATTTGTTCTGGTCAGTTCGTCGTTTGTATCGAGTTTGTAATCCGTCTTATTTAATCTTCCGCAGTCTTAATAAACCATCTTTTCGGCGTTTTGGTTACTATTATCGTTTTGGAGGCCGGTTTTTCTGCGTAAGTAAATTAAATTTAAGGGTTTTGTTTTCGTTTAAAGGGAACTTAACACATCATGTTGGCAACGAAAAATAAACAAAAACAAAACGCAAATAATATCTTCAATCCCATAGCTTCCTTGTTTATATTCTGCGTTCATCGGGTTAAATTGAGATCTTTTTTGCGTTCAGTTCCAAACGTGTTTCGACTGATGCTACACATCTCTAGATCTGTCCCTCATCCAAGGATACGTTGCGGAACAACTTTGAAATCCAATCACACCGACAGCACTGACGCAGCTAATAATTTGCCACTCATATGTCATATACGTCGAATTTTGGAACACAGTTTAACTGCTGTTATCAGGATTTGACAATAAAGGGGTGCTGATAAAACACATAAAGATACCTTATATCTGCTTATTTTGATAAAATTGGAAGCAAGAGTCGCGTCTTTGTGTGTGTGTGTAATTAAATACGGGTGAACTTGGCCGCCTTTACTGCTGTTATGTAATGCGTAACCAAGGTGAAGGTCTTGGAAGAAGTAGCATGTGCATCATTAAAGTACTCCATTGTCGTTCAACAATAGCTGCATTGTTCGAAACAATGGTGTTTATTTGTACTTTTGTACACTAAAAGTTTCCGGTTGGACAGTTAATTAGATTGATTGAAATGAAATATTTTTGGTTGGGATCTACGTAGTCGGTGAAAAACAACAGAAAACGCAAAACACTTTGTCTGAAGTGAAGCCTGCCTCATTGTATGGTTATCTGATGGATTAGTCTCATAACTTCCGTACATTGCAGTCCTGGGAGGGGAGGGGGAGGGGTACTCGCAGCCTCAATTTTGAGTTGTTTTAATCTAAAATCGGCTCACAGATTTTGTCATCTTGGTCTTGACTGGGTGTGATTTTGCTTCTGGTTTGAAATTGGGGTATGGTTTTAAAGGGAACTGCCGAAAACTTAACAGCGCTAGATTAACATACACTTCTTAGGGACTGTCCTTGCAAAAACCTAACGCTAACAAATCCTCGTTATTCCAGCATTGTTTGTCCGCATCACGAAACCTTTCTTCAAAATCGTGTTCGTGCGTGGGTGTCTTTTGGCTAGCAGTTAGCAACGAAGTTGTTTATTTTTCTTTTAGCACAAAATCCCGACTGGAATTTATCAGCCTTTTTAATTAACACGTATGAAGTCCATCTCAGTAAAGTTCTAAAATTGCCAAGCTTAGATGTCAAAAGTATAAAGTACAGTTAAGTTAGGAAACACAGACACAAGAAAGCCAGAGACGAAAAATAGCAAAATCTTCTCCAGAACAAGTCTCGTTATTTTAGCTAAACACATGGTGATCATATTTTAATTAACCACGCAAAGGTCAATTGTCAAAGTTTGTTTATAAAACTCACGTACATGGGCCATGGACAAGAACACGTACAAAAATTGCTTTTGGATCTCGGCCATTGAAATTATCATATCAGTTTGTGGTTAGCGGATCTTGTAGCACTCTTCAAAGGTTACAGGATCAAGCAAATTTATCAGCACTTTATAACGGCATAGGGTAAGATGTGCACTGGACCATTGGACCATTGGACTATTGGACTATTTCTTGGACTATTTCATGGACTAAATTTCGGACTATTTTTTTAATCTTTTTTAAGGGGTGGGTAGGTAGTTTTGTCAGGGGGTGGTTTATTATTTGTTCTTCCTCAGGGAGGGGTAGTTAGGTAGGGTTAGGTAGTTTTTTGGGGGGAGGGGTGGGTAGGTAAATTTTGTTAAAATTTGTTATTCTCACAAAGGAAGGGGTGGGTAGGTAGGTAGTTTTGTCAAGGGAGGTGGTTAATCATATGATCCTCCTTAGGGAGGGGAAGGAGGTAATTACAGCACTTGTGTCATTACACATGATAATCCATCTGAAAGCAATGGTCACACAACACATGTACGCATGCGCACAGCCTATTACCCGTGGTCATAGGAGGGGAATGTAAGCAAAAGTTGTCATCTGTGAGGGGAGGAGGTCGTAATTATTACAGAAAAGTTACCAGCATTAGGGAAACTTTTTCTCGATTCTTGTCCGCTCAGTCGCTTATTGACTCGTACCAATGTAACTTGCTGCAATAAAAAAAATATACCTGGACAGTATTCGACACTCAGTCAGGGTTCAAGGACTCACTTTCTTTGCCTTTTTGCTGCAGCTGTCGCTTGTGTCGCAAGCTAAAAGCTTCCGTGCAAAGTAAAGTTACCGACTATTTCAAATCAGTTGGAACAGTTACGAGTTTCAGTTACAAAGCAAGCTTTATATAAAACGGCTTCTACTATATATTTCCGTCACAAGAGTTATTTCCATTTCCTTGAACCCTGACTGAGTGTCGAATACTGTCCAGGTATATTTTTTTTGGTGCAGTGTGTTGTGATTGCAAAAGATTAAAGACATTTTGTTATTGTTCTGTCTGAAAAAACGTAACGAACATGTTATCAGCCAAGGTGCGTTGGAGCGATAAGAGCTTCTTGGATGACTGCTTATAGCTGGCTAGCGGCTAGAGAATGACTTTGTAACTGGCCAAAAATGTTTTCTTTTGCGGAGCGCTGTCAGTCAGAGCAAGATTAAAGGAAATGGAAATAACTCTTGTGACGGAAATATATAGTAGAAGCCGACTGGTGCAAACGATCCATTATTTTAGCAAATTATAAGCAGCAAGTTACATTGGTACGAGTCAATAAGCGACTGAGCGGACAAGAATCGAGAAAAAGTTTCCCTAATGCTGGTAACTTTTCTGTAATAATTACGACCTCCTCCCCTCACAGATGACAACTTTTGCTTACATTCCCCTCCTATGACCACGGGTAATAGGCTGTGCGCATGCGTACATGTGTTGTGTGACCATTGCTTTCAGATGGATTATCATGTGTAATGACACAAGTGCTGTAATTACCTCCTTCCCTTCCCTAAGGAGGATCATATGATTAACCACCTCCCTTGACAAAACTACCTACCTACCCACCCCTTCCTAAGTGAGAATAACAAATTTTAACAAAATTTACCTACCCACCCCTCCCCCCAAAAAACTACCTAACTCCTACCTACTTACCCCTCCCTGAGGAAGAACAAATGATAAACCACCCCCTGACAAAACTACCTACCCACCCCTTAAAAAGATTCAAAAAATAGTCCAAAATTTAGTCCATGAAATAGTCCAAAAAATAGTCCAATAGTCCAATGGTCCAATGGTCCAGTCCATATTTTACCCTATGCCCTTTATAACATGCGCTGGATATAGGCGACATTGCAGGCAGAGTGACCTTGAAGTAAGAAAAAGAAAAGCATTTATCGACCTCCTACAACGATAGGTTATCAAGCATAGTTTTTGTCGGATGAATGACAGAACAAGATTTGTTTTTTCAAAGCATCTTATTCTTGTAGCAAAATAGCTCTGTAATTTATAGTTCATGTTTTGTGGTCAGCGAATCTTGTACCACTTGAAGATCAAGGATGCAAACTATTCACTCCCTTCCCGAAAGACGCAATAATAGTAAGCTACGGCGCAATGCAATGGGGAATTAATTAGTCTTTTAATTTATTATGGAAACAAATCGCTTTTGTTGGGTAACAAAAGTAACTGTTTCGCGGGCAGATGAGTCATCAGCTATATAAGAAACTGATCACTGTACTCCCTCTCGTCACAGCTTTAAAGTTTGGCTCGACTTTACATTCTTCTCATTTCGTGACCTTTTTGAGATTTTGTTTCACTGCCGGCGAACATAACCTTTCAACATGTTGTGCCTTGCCAAACACCTACACTACGTTCAATGTAATGCTCCGATGATTGCATTAGTTTTTCAGAACAAAACACTGGACCTTTTTAGGCGAAATTTCCTCCCTTATCATTTTTTTTCTTTTCTTGCGAAATTTCTAATTAATAAAAGCGATCATTACAAGTGTACTGCCTAGTGGTGAACAAGGGAACAATCAGCTGCAATGCAGGAGATATTGTCTTGATGAGCCATCAAATCAGTTAAAATAAAATTAATACTCAAAGGTTGAAGCTCAGTAACACCAATGTTAAGTCTCTGAGCATTAAAAATAACGGGATCAAGTTCATTCAAACTGACCCAGCTTTTGTTTGAGTTGGGCTGTTTGAGTTGAGACTCGCCAGAGTTTATTTTGAAAGTGTCATTTTTCAGTGTTTCGTACTTCAAGTTCGGCTAACTATAACGAGGTAGATCAAGAGAAACATCAAGAAATAATGATGTATAGCAATAAAATAAAATGTCACCGACCCAGTCATTTCATGCGCTAACCGGTGACAGATCCTGAAACTTTGATAAACCTTCGAACGGGTATATGCCGTGCTCCCGAGACCACGAGCTTCTCTGTGGAAAACGGGGCGGGGGAGTGGTATCTGCAATGGTCAGTCAAGCAACGTGCCGCACAAGCAATTTTGAACAAGACATCGTCGAACCCGTTCTTTCGACTGCGATTTTGGTGTTACTAAAAAAGAACGCATACACTAGGGAGACACTCATGTGGCCTTTACAACTTTTACAGTTGACCACAGTTGCGAAGTCGATTGTCCTTTGGCTAAAAATGCTTGAGATTAAAAAGACTTCCGCTTTTAATTTTTTATTATGCAGGTGTAGGAGAAAGAGAGAAAAAAATACTGAATTCGGCACTGTGTGATCCACTTTGGAATTTAGCATTTTTCCTGTGTGCATTCTGGCACGATGTGCTCAAGTTTTGACCTTTACTTAATTTCTCACCTTGCACACAAGTTGTCCTGCTGTTATGGGATAATTTCCAGTTATAATAAGTAGAATTCTGTTAGCTTGGTATGATTGAAATCCTCTTAATCTAAACATATGACCACTTCTAATATAAATACGTTAGATTTCGCCCGCCGGACAGAAGAAAAATTCCCACCCTAACAAGCTCTACTGAGCTTCCGCGCGGCAATTAAACAATTATTCTAAAAATTTCCCGCAAGCCGCCGTTATACTCTTTAGGTAACAAGCTTATCCCACTACAATGAAAGCTTATAGCTCTTAATTATATGGATCGGAGGAACGTACGCTAATGGGCCGAAATGCTTAGCACTATTTTTTTATTTGACCTACAGAAATATTGTTGCTCCTACATGAAATAGACTGAGGTCAATTTTGCACACGACTGTTTGTTCTCAACACAAATTAAATGAGGTGGATCTTAAGGAAGGTTCCTGAGTGTTGGCTCTCTTCCTCAAATTTCAATCCATTCCTTTTGAGAAGTAACATCTTCACATGCATCTCGGTACAGGCTTTCTTTCTTAGCATGTTCGTGGATAGACTGAACTGAACCAGCATCTAGTGATAGTCAAAGTCCACCGATAGTCAACTCGGGTGCGCCTCGTTGACTATTCGCTCATAGAAAACTATAAGGATCGTAGTCTAATTGTTAATTAGAAATAAAAGATGCTAGCTCTAGTACAGTAGATGTTTAGACCGAGAAAAGCTTTGCATAATAGGGTTTGTGCCTGAGAGTTACTGTTAAACTTTCCAGAAACAAGGGCAACAAGTTTTTCGATTTCGTGGTGAAAGTAAATCAAACACCTATTTTTCTGTGTTTCTTCAGAGTTGTAGAAAAGAACTGTTTTATGTCCCAGTATATCAGTATTTGGGAGGTGCGGCGGCCTGATGGTTTGCGCTGCCGGGACTCCAGTGGGTGCCGGCGAATCTAATGCTAGGAGTAGCCCTGCTATGGATTAGCATCCCACCTAGAGGGAGTAGAAATACTTCTGGTCGCGTTTAAATGCTAAGGAAACCGGAATAAGCTCCGGCCTGATGGACCACTAAGCTCGAACACGGACCGATCGAAGCGCGAACTCCAATTCAAGATGAGCTAAAACCAAATTTCCAATACACTAAACACAGAACACCACAAGTCAAAAATATGGAAAACAATCAACTGTGTGGAAAGGTGATGTTTTCAGTTTGGTACTGAAAACTAAAAAGATAGATACCATTTCGAAGGCTGCTCGTGTAGCATATACTATATACAATCGATGCTCTGATCAATTCCGAGGGATGTCCCTAACAGCTCGATCTCTCCGGTCAATGGACTCTGTCAGTTGTGGGATCTTAAGCTGTTTCAAAGACACTGCACGCTCAGCTATGAATTACATGGTGTCACACCTCTATAGAACTCATAGCTTGTACATGCAGCCTCGAAAGAGGTAAAGGTTCTTCAAACCAAATGATTTTGAATGCATAAGGTCGCCTATAAATCAATAAACAGACTAGCCCAATCATACGTATATATGTATCTCAGTTACACGATTTGCACCGTCCGGCCAAGCCATACGTCGAAGCGCCTTCTCTCCATTCTGAGATCAAACACATGTACAGTCACAGTTTCAAAGACAGGAGCTCATTCTGTGGCAGCCCCACGGCTCTGGAACAAACTTCCAAATAAGAACGCGGACTCACTGACTCCCTTTACTCCCTTTAGCCATTCGGCTTAAAACCTAGCTATTTGAATAAACAAACTTTATACTTCACGCATAGCCTTTTGACGAATTTTAACTGAATTTTTACTTTAATGTAAATTCATTTAATAACTTTACAATAAAAGCATCGAGACCACAGTTTGATGTGTTTTTAACAATTTCATTATCATCTTTTTCGAGCCGGCCGCAAACAATTTCGTTTCAGGAATGTGCCAGCATGTCTCGTGGTTTTACACATCTTGAACCAATTTTTTTTCTTCGGTTATCCTGACATCAGTACTAAAACTATCAACAGTTAATAATGCGCCACATTGTCTGAAAGTCTTGAAATCCAATATATGGAAGATCATAAAATGCCGATTAATATTTAGGGTGTACACGTGGGATGGCAAAATGTCATATTTGACGACTTCGACACCTATCATACTAGTAAAAGTGAACCAAAATTCCAACGGCTAAAAAGTCTCACTTGAGCATTGCGAAGAGTTATTCAGGACACTTGAGAGATACCTTACCTCACCCTTCCTAAACAAAATGTTGTGCAGCCAACGTGAGAAATTCTATCGGATGTGGGCAATTATGGAGAAGTGTAGAGTTCTGCTTTCCTTCTTTTCAAGCGGAAGAATCGATAAGCATGGCTCCTAAAAGGCTTGGTTAGGTCGGTGAAAAAAACAGTGATCAATAATCACTTCTTTTTTTCTTTCTAGAAGAAATTTGAAGGAATGAATGAAAAAAAAAACGTTTTCTTAGCTTGGTGTGGAGTGTTACTGCACAGCATATGGCCAATAGTCATGGAAACAGTGCTGAAAACATGCTAGAAACATTTCCTGAAACATCAGAAAGCCGTCTATCTTCATTTTGACCGCAACTGGATAAGTTAAAGGCAATTTCCGTAAAATATACGTTGATGGAGACTCGAGACGGTAAAAGAGACAAGACGGTCATGTGCGGACAGTGACCGGAAGATTTGTTCCTCATCAAAGACAAATTAAACGCTTTCGTCGGAAATTTAGCCAATTACAGCGCTAAAAACTGGTTCATGTTTTCTTAAAGCAGAAGGAATCGTTCAACAAATAGAGTTGTTGAGAATTCAAAGAAATGAAGTCTGGGAGAGCCAGAAATGTGAAACACGAGCCCAAGCCGGGATTGATTTCCACAGCTGTTTCGAGTTGGCACAATTTTCAGGAATTTGAGTTTGTATACACCTGCTCTATAAAAATAAGGACAAAACGTTTTATATCTTCTTACAAATGGTACTAATAAAAATGATTTTATGTTTTGGTAGAGATATACATCGAAACATGGCGTTTAGCCAAGTGAATGCTGCACGGCTAGCTATAGAGTATGCGGTGCAAAAGATCAGACCCATTCACAGTCGCGACAACATTTTCAGGCATGCATAGAAGAGTGGCATTATTTTATCTAATAGTCCATCAGCTGGAGGAAAAAAAATAAACATTCCGATGCTCTTGATTTCAAAGGAGAAAGGCATTGTGTTGATAAGCACATTTTGAAAAGTATGTCTAAAGAAAACTTGTAGATGCTACGCAATTCTAACTTTCCGACCTAAAACTCTCATGAGATTTGTTATACCCTTCGAACCAGAGGTTTCTCGCGTGCGAAAGTTGGGATTAGTAAAAACCAGGTTACTCAACGTGATGAGTTATAGTGGTAACTTCGCAATCGGATTATAGTAAGACGCGGTTTTAAGGTTTTAGGGCAACCATTTTTTTCAGACTTGTACTACGAAAATCCCTTGAAAAATTCAACTTCATAACCCCTTGTAAGCCAGACAACAAGTATTTAATTTAGAAGAAATACATCATAACTTGATAACGATCAGTTCTTACCTCCATAACTATATATCCTAGAGCAAGCACTACTGCAATTCAATAGTTTTATTTAGAGACGATAAGTAAGGTGGCATCGCCCCGCCCCTCCAAGCCTGAGAGGCTGCTTCAGTTCTACCATGCTTATCACCTATTTAAATTCCTAAATACTTAATAGGGACACTGAGAAAATGCCAACTGGGCAATATGAGAGTGCATGCAAACGTTTAAGTCCCTTGATGTAGAGTTTAGAGTTAATCCAATAAAATATAGTAGTTTCCCCTTTTTAGTCTCTGTTTAAACACTGAAAATGGTCTCGATTTTTCTGTATGTGGTAGAATATGTTTATGGTCTAACAGATGAGGCCAAAATATTGAAAACGGCGTATTCTACCAGTATGAATACATGTCATTCTTCTGGGAACGTGTCTCGACCCGAACTAGACTTTGATCAAGTGTTTGTTTTTGCATTTGTACCCATCATTAAGCTTTTAATTCCCTCGACAGACTAAGCAAATCATTCATCGCTGACGGCAGAGAGAAATTAAATCTCGCTTGCCAATTTATTGGAGATTATCTAAATGGAATCATTTCGAATCATTGTGCTTATCATGCATGAGTGGCTGTAGTCAAAGGGTGATTCATGTAAACTAAGGACGAAAACGTCCAGTGTAAGTGCACATGGTTCAACCGCAACTTTTCTTAATCTTTATGCAGGCGAGGATTAGATTTAGAGTTGTTATCCAGGAGACGGTGCGGCGCAGTGGCTAGGACACTGCGCTTGTAATCCGGAGGTCCCGGGTTCAAATAATCGCACTTGATTTCTGTTCCGGGTGGTCCTGAATTCAACTCCTTTCACGGTAAACAGCCAACTGGTCAGCCTCCTACCTGTTGGGAGCCTAAAACTTTGTTACGTTTGTTTGATATTTGTTTCATATACATGGCCCTGTAAGCACAAACCGAGTACAAATTAAGTTGCTTTTAACTTGCAAATCAAGTTGCGTTGCTCTTTAAAGGGACAATTATTCGTGATTTCTGGTACATAAAATTGTCGGTTTTGGACTGCAATCCTTTAGAATTTCTACTAAAACAATTAGACTACTCGCCCTCATTTTGTATGAGCGATACTGAACTCGGCTACGCCTCTGGACTATTCGCTCATTGAAAACTCGGGCGCGCGCCAATTTTCGCGCGACAACAATCTTCGCTCGCACACGCGACGCGACAAGAATTAGCTCTTCGCTCGCACGGGAACGCTTGCCACGCAGGCCATTACTCTCAACGTATTTTGAGCCATTACAAAAATAAACAAACAAGAACAAGTTACGACCTCGTTTATTTCTAGCCCCAAAATGTTTTCAAAACGTGCACAATGACTTGCAAACAGATTATATATAACATATGTCGGCGAGAAAAAAAAAACGTAGCCCCTAAAATTCCCCTTCGGTCAAGGTAAAAACGATCGTAGATTACGATTGTAAGCATCTTAGGTAGTAAGTTTCCATGAACTTATTCCTAACATAACAAATACATTTTCTGAGGTCATACACAAGCCAATGAAAGTTTCCATTCAATCAAAAATACTTCAGCTTATGTTCAAATAAATAATAGGGTCGACTTCATGTGGGGTGCATTAGTTTGGCGAGTTTAACATGTCAAATGCATAAACGAAAAGAAAAAAACACCAACTAAAATAATGATGACATCTTCACAACATTCAAAGATACATTTTGAGCATTCTGAACAAATTTCTACAGCATCGCCGTTCCCATATAATTTTAGCACTACTCTCCCATGCAACCTAAAAAATGTCGTCATTTGGTGCGTGAACGTTTACAAAGTTCAAGGCAAACACGGTGAAGATGTTATAAAACTAGTGACGACATGTACAATGTTTAATCACCAAAATAAACCCTTCCAATCCGCGAAAGCTCCCGGCTATAAAGATACAGCAACACGGGAAACACAACAGTAAAAACAAAGAGTAGCTGGTACTTCCAGTATCCGTTCGATTGTGCAGGCTCAATCTTCTTCGCTATTGTACTTGAGTGCTCGAGTTTAGCGGTCTCCAGAGCGTTTTGGCGAGGGTTTTTAGCGGCTTTCAGCTCCGTTTTGGTAAATTCGTCGACTTCTTCCCCTTCACCATTGTTTACTCAGTGTGACTGTTGCTTGGATGACTACACGGGGGCTCATGGCTGGGTTGCGGGGATTGCCAGCCATGGGAGAGTTATACTGTCTAGGAGCTGGTCACAATGGAGGCCCCTGGATATGCCAGGCACCCATCTTCCATACAGCACGATGCTGTTGTTAACTGACGTTTCGAGCGTCAGCCTTTCATCGGAGGATTGTGAATTTTGCAAATGTGAATGCAGATGGCGGATGCAGTGATCGTCAGTTTCGATTCATGTTCATATAAGATTTACGGATCATCTACACACAACAACTTCTAAAAACCAATTCCCCGCCTTTATTATAATACACACCTTTAGCTATATGAAACTGCATTGTAAAAATTAGAAAAACAAAGCTACGGTTATGATAAATCATCCCTTGTTAACTAGTATATGGCTTTTTGTTAGATTCATATAATTTTATTGCCCTATACAACTGTACATTTAGTGCCCCACCTCAGTAATTTAATTAAACAAAATGTAAAATTGTTGTGTTTAAAAATTGAAATTTCTCTGTGTCTCAAAAAGAACTTATTTTAACCGACAACAGCTTATTTCTGATCCCCTCATATGCATCTGATCTTATTACTCTACATGTATATCGAGCCGTTACAAAAATAAGCCAAAGAGAACAAGCTTCTATCAAAACAAAAACAAAAAACATCGAGAAGGATAGACTTCCCACGTTTAGGCAAACATGCATGTCGAACACAGATTATGATTATAAGCATCTTAAATAATTTTTTTTTTCGTGAGCTTAGGAGCAGATTCCCTGAAATAACAGAAATGTGTTTTCTGAGGTCACATCATGAAAGGCCTTCGTTTACAAAGTTATGGCAAACATGAAGACTTTGTTTTCTTTACAAGTTAGATAGGTGGAAACTAAAATAGATTGCTACAAACTAAGAGTGCTCCGGCTAAATGTGAGGGGGTAGTGTATTTGGTAATGTTTATTTCTTCTAGTATGCATAAAAACACATCGAGAAAAATCAGTCTCTAACATTCCCACGTATTAGCAAACGCAATCGCAGATTACGATTGTAAGCATCTTAGAAAGTTTAGATAGTAGTTAGTCTTACATAGTTTTTCATGAACGTGGGAGCTTATTCCTTAACATAATAGAAATTTATATTACTAGGCTATACAGTGTACACCTCTACTGGATAGTCACGGTTATGCTGGAGTGTATAAGGAGGTCGGCTACAGGGAAGGGGCGTGTTTTTTTCCTTATTTCAGTTTTCGGAGAATCTAGTTTCGACGCACAACTAAGATAACAAAAAATAAAATATATTCATGACAAGCAATAATAATTATATAGCTAGAAAACACACAATTTAGGGTTTAAACTTGATTTCTGTTGTTTTGATAATTAATACTTATCTGTGAGATTTCATGTACAGTAGAACCCCTATTAGCGGCCACCCTCGGGGAAATGGCAACTGGCCGCTTAATAGGGGTTCGTCAGAAATTAGCAAAAGGTCGTTTAAAAAGGTGAGGTTATTTCAATACAAAATAGCGTGAAAAGGAATAACGGAAACACATAAAGACGACAATAAACCTGTGTTTGAATGATTTAATCAGCCGTCATTTTCCGAGCTCGTCAAAAATAAATCCAAAACTTGTATATTACATTCGTACTGGCCGGTAAATAGGGGTAAAAACAATAGAAGAACGCTCTTCGGCACTGCACAAAGGTGGCCGCGGTCGCTTAATAGAGGTGGCCGCTTTAAAGGGGTTTTATTTGCAGTATTATACTGTCAATAGTGTCGGGACTTTAGCAACTGGCCGCTTAATAGGGGTTGTCCGCAAAATGGGTGGCCGAGGGTTCGACTGTAATCTAAAATTACCTTCACAGGTTACTTGAGTGTGGAATGTTTCATAGACGTTTGCTAAGTTACCATTTACAGTAGTAGCCTGTTGGTCATGCACTCGCTGGTTAAATTCCAGGATGAAAGTCTTTCAACAGTCTGAACACCATTTTTCGAACTGACTCATATACATGATCATTATAAATGCATGTGCAAAGCCACAAAATTACACAGCTTTCAGCTGAGTTACTTAATTATATTTATATTATATTTGATTATCATAAAATAACCACTGTACAGCTATGAAGGTATCTACACGTAATACAATGCCTTCGTACTATGTCGGCTTTCTTTGTTAGCAAATAATCGGGAACTTTTTACATATAAACAAAGCGTTTAAGGTCATTCCCCTGTATTGCATGCACAGCGCATCTTTACAACGCAGAATTTTAGGCGTAATTAGCGCGAGCACATAAACAAAATGGCGGCTTTTTTTTTCTATGCGACTTAGCCCACGAGAGAAATAAACCGTCGCTTTCTCGTAAACGAGTATGGTGACCTATTATTTTTTCTCGTATTTTGGGTGTAGCCATCAAATTTTTTCTATAAAATGAATACAGATCAATTGCTATGTTTGAAAAAATAGATTATCACCAGAAACGTGTACTTTGAAATTATTAAGGAATTGTGTGGTATATACAAGGTCTTCCCGCTCCTAAACGAATATGGTGACCCCCCATTTTTATTTCAACATTTGAGTTCCCTTAAGGTAATCAGTTTTATTTCGGGGGAATGACCTTAACGCTATTTAGTGCCTTTAAATGTTATGTTATGTCTTTTTGTCGCGGTGGTCGTTCCAGATTGTTTTTAACTGATTGTACAAGCCATTCAATTCCGGTACTTATCCCGTCTCTAGGAAACAAAAGAAAAAGAAATTTTACGTCAAGATTTTATCCACTTATTTGTTCATGCACGGTGAAAGGTTAACGAAAAATTCAAATGGCGGTTGTGCGATTGCATGTACACCATACAAACGTAATATTAGAATTATTGGTTATGCTGCAGTTTAGTAAAGAAAGAGAAATTCTCACGCAAAGTTACAAGCAAAGAAATCAAGAAAACTTAAGAACGAGGAACCTTAAAAAGACACTGAGTATTTATTGATCCTTTGTAATTTTAATAAAATAATTCGTACTGTACTTGTTACCTATGCTGCTCTTTTTTTAATTATCTTTTTTCTGTCTTTCTTTTCACTAACATAATATTTTAATATTTTATTTTGTCACTTTTTTTAAATGTAAGAACCTCGGCTGGTAAAATTTTTTAGAGGTTTGAAAACAAAGCTATTACTTTACAGGTTTTTGGTGAAAGGTAGAGTTGTAGTGAAATCATTGAAATTGGCTCTGAAATAGTCAGTAACCATGCATGAAACCATGATTATTTAAGACAGGCTTATGACTTTTCTTTAAACTACACAAAGGTTTATTTATGTTTATTCTTTGTCTATAAGTGCATGTACTCATGACATTGTTCTCTTGTACTAATTATGGCAGTACACCCCAGAAGCACCCTTGAAGTACCTTGCTACCGGTACTTTGTGTATGTATGACACAGGAGTTTGTATTAAAGAGACAAATACAATAAACTCCACTGTGATTTTGGGTAGCACTGTAGCTAGCCTGCAGGCTGGTGTCCACAATTTTTTCAGCCTCATTTCTTAATAATCTCTTCCAGTGTTACATGTACGTGCGCAGAGACTATCTTTCGACATGCTAAACAAACAAGACAGATCAAAATCCACCAATCACAGCCCACTTACATGACCTTCTGAACTTGGGGCTCATTTCCATAGAAGTGACATGAAACAAACACCAGTAGGCATCGGCTGTGATTGGCTCATTTCAAACAGCATGTCCAAAAGTGATGTTGAAAGGTGGATGTCAAAAAATAGCTGCTATGCAGCTATAAATGTGCAATAAAAATTTCAGGCTGAAGCACTTTAAGACAATGTGGTAAGCAATTCACACTATAAATTTCGCAACTACCCTTTCGCGATGAGATCAAAGCTCATCTTGCAAGTGAAAAATCTCTCCCCCCTAGTTGAATCAGATACGGTTTTAGTCACTCCCCTCATCCCTGTCCCCTCTATAGTTTTTGTACGTTATATAATGTTGTCATTGCACAAGTACGACTTTCTCGCACGCAACAAGCTTATGCTATGACTATAATAATCTGCAGAATCTAATACATGGAGCAACAACTAATGTAATGGCTACATATTCAAAGTTGAATACACACAGTGTACATACGGGGGGGGGGGGGGGGGGGTATGTGTACATTGTAGAAACTTGAACATTCACATAATTTCAAATCATTACTTTTATAACCAGCTACAGTCATTTTATTTTGCAGTGTGTTCATAACGGGGGTAGACTTTTCGTGAGAACTAAAATTTACTGTGGTACGAGTCAACCTTACTCGTACAATGTAAATGCAGAATACATGAAAGTGCCAGTAATGAATATTCATTTGCTCAATGCTCAATTCACAGATTGGACCATTTCAAAATACCTCTATCAAGAACAAGTGCTGCTGCTGCTGCTGCTGCTTTATGAAGTCACTCCGATTATTATGACCAATTTGATAATGCACAGTGTTGCACAACATGTGAGATCAGAAAACACCCAGCTCTGACAGTCAGTCTAGAAGCAACATTTACAAACGCCTGTCTTCCAGACCTTGACTTACATGTATGACATGCTAATGTAAATAAGGAACAAATATCACAAGAAAATGACACATCTGTTTGTACATGTACATAACTATGGTAAATAAATTGTGAAATATTAAGTAATCAATCTTTCTCTACATGTACATACCCATTCAGAGCAGATGTTGGTTGAATAAAATAATCTCTGTGTCCAATGCCCGGAGAGTTGCCATTAAAGACACTTTTAATAGCTTCCACACCAAGAGAGCCCTAAAACAAAATGTGTATAAAGTTAAGACTTAAATAACTGTAACTTTATTAGTCATCTGTCCAGCTTTCATTGTGGGTGATTGTTTCCATTACGTTAATTTTATACATAATTATACTAAAACTTATTATAATTACATAGAGTAATTTTACGATTGAGTGCTGTGAAGCCAAAACCAAAGAAATCACTCTGGCCAATCACATAGGACGTGGACAATCCGGTAAAGCAATCAAAACTTAAAGCAAGTACAATAAAGCATGAGAACATGTGTGTGAGCGAATCATGATTGGTTTTGGTTTTACTTTTGATTGGTCAAAAAAGTGGCAGGATTTTTTCAAACCAATCACCAAGTGAAGTAAAGCCCTGGTAACATGAGCAACATTTTTGTTCAACTTGTCTCACAACATTGTTGCATTGCAAGTTGAACACGCTGTTGCCTGTATAGTACCATGTGCTCAGCTTGTCTGGTAACAAATTTCATTGTTGCAAGTTGAAAAAAATTGTTGCAAAAAGTAGAACTTGGTTCTACTTTGTGCAACATGTTGGTGCAACTTGCAATACTGAAATTTGTTGCAAGACAAGTTGAGCATGCGGTAGTAATACTGGCAACAACTCATTCAACTTGCAATGAAACAATGATGCGAGACAAGTTGAAGAAAGTGTTGCCCATATTACCGGACCTAATGCTAAACCAAAGCAAATGTAAATTACTTGTGACAATCACTAATTTCACAATGTCACAATTGTCAAATTTCTGTTGCCCAACTGTTGATGGGCTGTTGGCAGACTGTCAGTAAGCCTTACTGTCAACTGACAGTCTCTTGTGACATGTGAATGTACATGTATGCCCAATGCACATCATTATTGTAGTAAACACTGCTCAGGGCACTCAATTCTTGAAATGTGAACCCATTTGTCATCCCAAAATGTTTGTTTCTTGCCTGCTTTTACAGCAGATGTGGCCCATGCTGTGACCGGTGGCTGTTAAGGGTGCATGTGGAAGTTGGGACTGGAAAGAGCAAATTATTGCTGAAGCATGAATGTGTTACATGTCACAATTATAGATACATTTGTGGTGTTGTTAAAGCTGCAAATGATACAAACCTCTAAATCTTGTTTGTTCACAAGAATTAAAAAAGGAATTCCCTCCAAATGAGGATCTTGAACAACACCATCTGTTAAATACAAGTGTATAGCAAGACATATTACCATGATTCTAAAAATACTTCAGTAACGTACATGTAATATGTACTGTAATGCACCTATTGTAGTACATACATGTACATAACTACAGACAGTCTATGTCACTGTCAGTATAGGCTAATCCTGGCTTTCCGCACAGTGAATACTAAAGAATCGAAAATGCCAACAAGCTTCATGTATTGGGATCGAAAAAAAAAAACTGGGTTGGAATATCAGCTTGCCCTCTGGACAAGCAACTCTCAAATTTTGCTTGCTCAGGGAAGTTACATGTACAGTGTCCTTGTCCAAGTTAACTTGACAATGTTTACCTTTAAATCATACTTTTTTTGGCCAGCCTGGCCATGCTGCCAAGGGTGGAGGGAAGGGGAGAGGGGATGCTCATTGGAAATTTTGAAACAAACCCTAAAAGGTACCAGATTAGTGGGTGTGGCCCAAATTAATTTTCACCCCTAAGAGGTAATAAAAATCAGCAGAGTCACACATACTTCTAAGGTCCTGTCATTTTTGGCTCAATACCCTAAATTAAAAGGTACTGCAATAACTCAAAAGGCAGTCCTTTTATATGACATCACCCTTAATTTGCAGTACCAATCGTCATTAACCCCTTACGGGTATGACAAGCACACGGTCATTTTTATAGGGGAGTCCCTGGACCCACCCTAATGCCCACATTGCTGCTCTTCTGGCAAGTGACAACGAAAAATCATTTGCGGGACATGAAAATCTACTTGTCCTGGATGACGGCACAGAGCTTTCCTCAAGTCCTGTATATGTACAGTACATTGTACGGTCTACTTACTGAAAGCCTGGTGAGACTCCTCCATTCTCTTTTCATCAGTGGAGTCGATTACATACACAACACCATGGCATTCTTCATAATACTAAAATCCATAAACAAAAAGTATTTAAAAATTCTGTTAGCAATATTTCTGATAGTCTCACAAAGATTTTACATAAATGAATAGTACTCATGTCACCTGGTAAAACAAGACAAGGATTAATCAGGGTTCGTACAAAAAATCGCAACCGTTTTTCCAGGACTTTTCAAGGACTTTTCAAGGACCAAATTGAATTTTCAAGGACTACCTACCATGAATGTAATTTCACAGATAGTATATAAAATGCACATTCCCAGTCCAAGTTAACAGGTTTCTAAGGCTTCAAGAGTTTTTTCCATCTCCATCTTTACATTTATTAGTTCACTTGCCTTTTCTCTTTATTAGCTGCTTTTACATGTACATCCGTATTTTACAGTGTTTGAAGTTTCTTTACACAGGAAAAGAATACCAAAGTCTATGCAAAGCAATTTGCTTTTGATCCCACTACATTTAAAGTGGAAGAAAATTCAAGGACTTTTCAAGGACTTACACAGAAATTCAAGGACTTTTCAAGGAAAAATGGCATTCAAGGACTTTTCAAGGACTCACCCTGAAATTCAAGGACTTTTCAAGACTGTGCGAACCCTGTTAATACATGTACATGTGCCGTCAAATGGCTCTGTACTCACTTCACAACATTCTGCCGGAAATTTATTTTGAACATGTGTAATGTAAACCTTTGATTTTATTTGGCCCCAGTAGACTACCCAACAAATAATAAAATAGTTATAAGTGATGTCAGATCAACAGGTTTTGTTTAAATAGCTATCATACCTTGTCCCACAGGGACTGTAGCTCTTGCTGGCCTCCTAAATCCCAAAATATCAACTTCACATGGCTCATGTTGATTTTTCCAACTGCATACGTGTACACAAAAAAAGATATAATACCACACAAAAATTAAATCTTGTAATAAATTAATTTATAAATATTATTGCACACACAGTATTTTTGCACAGAGTAGTAGTAATAAAATCTGGCTGTCAGGGAAAATACCCAGCTGTTACAACTTGCTTTCCAGCTGGGAAGTCTGAAAATTTGTTATTTCAATCACTGGCATACAGTATATGTACTTTGAATAAATTCACGACATGTACATGTACATGACAGTACACGTATTCTAAATGCCCACTTGCGTATTCAAAACCCAGTCTTCATTTATATTTCAAAAAGTGTGCTATAGATCATTGAAGACCATAAATGGTCTTTCTAGATTTGAGAAACCAACTTACTAGGCTCATACAGATACTGTACATGGTGACTCTTTTATTTTCCCTGCTATAACTTGAAAAATGCTTTGAGTAAAGGTACTTTGGTACAATATAATATGCATGAAGCTTACTGTTTAGTCCCACCGTTGTTGTGATCTTCTCAAATGGCAGCCCACTATAGTTGTTTCCATACCTTCGCTTTATTTGTTCCAGAAGAGTCTAAAGATAATTTTATTAAATTGTTCTGTTCAGTATCAGATGCAGGAACAGAAACTCAATTTTGTCAGCACTCACCACATCAAGACAAATTGATGCAAAATGTAGTACATTTACAGTGTACATTGTACTTTCCCACTGAGGTTTACTGGGGCAAATGGGATATCTGTTTTACCACCGTTAACATTGAATGATACACGACTTCAGAAATCAAAACACCCATGGAAACACTTCCAGAATTGCCATCGATCGTACATGTCATACCATACCATCCATTGCATCTAAGCATATTTTGCATCAGTGATCATGAAGTTGAACTGGTGATGAATAATTTTTATTCCATGGCCAAAACTCTTTAAACTGTTTTTAACATCTGTTTTTAACTGTTTTTAACCCTTCTGCAGTTAAGTTATGAAATTTGCTTTGCTTTGCTAAACCATCAGATATAGAAAACTATGAAAATAAAACATACAAAACTTTTGTGTTCAGTGAGCCGCAAACATATGGCATGACATAGTCTGGCTACTACAATTTATTATCAGTTGAGTAAGGCATGAAGGAAGTTTGGGGACAAAGTTTTGATGTTAAAACTACATTTTTACCATGGGCAACTGGTTCGGTTTCCAATAGTAACTTGTCAAACTCAGCCATTCCATAATTTGGCGGGCTTTTATGGTGTGTGACGCATATGTTACCAATGGATACTAAGCCGGTTACTGGTGGTATCAACCTTCCCTGTGCCTTACTCAACTGAAAATCGTAGTATGTTGGCTTCATATAAAATCATTTTTTGTAAAGAACTGTAAACCGTTCAATTTCATCCAGTTTACAAACACAGAAGACTTGAAATTGAAGGTAAAGCCTCACAAAAATCTTAAAAAAATGTCTTTTTTATGTTATTTAGGGGTGTTTATGTTGATATTGATAAGTAGTCTCCTCTCAAAAGAGGCTTCCTTACCCCCACAGTGGAGAAAGATACGCGAAAGGGTATGCTTAGATGTCCAGCAGCCGGACAGGTTTTTCAGAATACTCTATGTCAGGCAGTAGCCAGTAGGAAATATTGTACAGCCATAACCAACTAATAAAAGCTAACCGCAAGCAAACCAGTGGGAAAACTAACCGCAAGCAAACCGGAGTGAAACCTAACCGTAAGCAAACTGGAGTAAACTTGACTGCCGGACACTGAAAAACCTGTCTGGCTGCCAGACATCGAGACACTTCGTATAAAAAATAATTTACAAAACATTAAGCTCACCATTAACAAAAAAGTCGAAAACTTACCGACTTCCCAGCATTGTCCAAGCCAAGTATTAAAATGCAGTATTCATCTTTCTGGAAAAGGTACTTCCAAAGCCCAGACAATAACGCAAACATTCTAAATGACCAAAATAACTTCCAACTGCATGAGCGATAAAAGAATGCTTATTATCTACGAGAAATGCAACGTCATTTCAATCCGGTATTCTTACTCCCGTGGGGAAAAAAATTCGAAATGAAATTCTTGCCAAATTTTCATCAAATAATATGCCGAAATTTAAATGACGATTGCCACTGCACTTAATGACGACGTTTTCTTGCTTCAGTATCTCTTTTTATGACCTTTCCATGGAAGCCATGTTGGATTTTAACGCTAAAGGACTGGGAACGACACCCTCAGAAATTCATGTCTAGATGAAAAACACCGCTGGTCGCAAGCATGGCTAGATCAGGCTAACTAAGGGCGCGTTCGTTTGGGATCAATCTGCAAGTTAGCGTTCGTTTGGCTGCTCTTCCTATTCCGGAATACTTGGATTTCCATTCCGGCTATTCTGCTCCCAGGAGCAGAATAGCCGGAATATATTCCAGAATATATTCTTATTCCAGAATATTCCCAAACGAACGCGCCCTAAGGGAAACCAAACTGAAATGAAAGTTGAAGAAAGACGAAAAGACCAGAAAAAAGCATTTTAGTACGCAATTGGCCATAAATATGAAATAATGTTAAAGTATCGTGAAGGAGACGCATTTACGTTTGGAGTCGTGTTCTCGAAGGGTTGGGTTGGGCACTGACCGGCCGGCATTAACCAGCCGGCCGGAGGATATGGAGGAACGATGTAGACACTGAAAATATCGAGAAAATAAGCTTCGAGTATAAACGCATCTCGAAATAAAGAGCATGTACGGGAAATTCAGCAATTCCTGCGTTGTTTATGAATAAGAAGCATTATGTAAATGAGTTTACTGTCGAAATTTGAAGATCGTGGCCGTTGTGCGAAATATGAGGTGGATTTTTCATTCCATCATTTATTTGTCTTATTCGTCTGGATCGGAGAACTTTTAAAAATGCGAATACCGCTGGTTTTCCAACCTGGCAACATTCCTCAAATTTCATCAGTCAAATCATTGGCCTAATATCATAAGCTAATGATTCATAAATATCGCAGAAATTCAATTTTATTTGACATTGAAACTGACTTCCCAACGACCCCCGAAACTTTTTATTGTGCGATATTTTTGCGCCATAAGTCAAAATGGCAGATTTTGCTGGGAATAGGTCTCTTGTTTAGGAGTTTACCGGGAATAGGCCCATTATTTTAACAAATTATGTTTAATATTGCTCTGATAGAAAATCGTAAAAGAATCCTTTATTCGAAGAAATAATTTTAATTACGCAATCAAAGTACACTACGAACCGGGATCAAACCAAGTTGCGCCTGAGAGTCAAAGAAACATATTGCAGCATTGTAAGATAATGTTGTGAGATGCTGCGAGAAAAAATGACCATTTTCAAACTTGATCCAACATGTTTCAACCAAGTAAGTACTCTCTTGGTTTCAACATGTTGCAACAGGGTGGCTAACGTTTGCAACATGTTGAATTGTGCGCAACAATGTAGCTATAGCTTTTTAGTTCTACTGAGTAAAATCAAAGATCTCTTCGAGATTCGCCTATTTTGCATAGAGTATGCATTGGGGAAATGTTACTATTGAAAGCGATTTGCGATGCATTAACCCATTGACTCCCAGTCTAGAAGGCTTTTATTAGCGCGCACCCACCCCCTCAAACATTCCTGGCTCTTTAACGGCATTTAACATAAACGTGCGAGTGGAAAAAAATATACCATATGCGTACTAAATTCAGACAAATAATTCCTTTCTGAAGTAAACTTCTATTACAACTAGACACGCTGAAAGACCAATTCATGATTTGAAATGTTAATTATCAACTTTGATAAATTGATTCCAAACCAAACTTGAAGACGGTGAAAAAAATTTCTTCACCTCCGCGCGTCATTTTAACAACTCGCAAAAACACGAACTCTTTCTACAAAATGTAACGCTAGTTCGAAACACTCTGGTGAAAGGTAGGCTTTCATTCTGTACAACTGTCACTGACATTTATTTAACCACCAGTGGTATTATCTTGGTACAGAAAAGCGGTAACTGGGATAATAATTTGCGAATCATGGTGCCGTGAGATAGCGGACAACTACTGAGTTCCTTCCACAAAATAAACACTCACATTGCTTTTTATGCTATCCATCACTATAACTAATAACAAAAAATACTTGTTTGCATTTTCCGAAGTACTGTAGTAAATCTTTGCATGTAAAAGGTCGTAAACTGAACACAATTATTAAATAAACAACAACGCGATGGTAAGTCGGCCGCACGCTGCATATCAGATGTCACCATGTGCTTTTCAAATCAATACGCTTCACAAGCCTAAAATTCCGGCCAAACGTTAACTGGGCAAATGAAAGAAACTTGAAGGAAGTTTTGTTTTAGATTAATTCTCATTTCAAGATGTAGCTACTAATGTATCAAAGCTTCAAAATTCTGCATATTTTTGAAGCCGTGAGATCCTTCATTATTCACGCTAAAGCGTAAGTTTAATTTTAGCCCGACGGCTTTTTGCAGTCAATTTTTCACTAAGTGGCTTTACCGATCCTTCTAAAAATTCCAGTTAAGTTCCATTTAAGTTCGAAGCAATATTGTACATTACCATTTTCCTGTCTGAAGTCTTGAGAAGCTGCATTAAGTCGTGATCAAGTCCGTGAATTGTGGTCAAAACAAAACATTGCGTGACGAGCTAAAAATACTTCTTTCAATGAAGACGACAAACAATAGACTTGTAACAATAGAAAATAGCATTGGCCAATATCCTCTGACAATGAAGATTCGCAGCAGCTTTTAAGCATGCAAAACTAAGCGACTCAATCGGTGAACAGCACAGATCTTTGAAAAATACCTACCTGTAGTTTCCAAAAGGCTAGACAGGCTAAATGACGAGCGACGCGTGAAAATAACTTCGGGATCGAGAAGTGCTGACGCATTCCTAACCAGTGACGTTTTTATCGCCCACAGCGAAAAGTATTCCCTTGACAAATTCAAACAGTCCCTTGAGAGTATACAAAAATGTGGGTCAGAGAGTGCCAACCCAATGATCCCAATTCTTACCATTTTCCTTGTTCCAAGCAAAATAGTCGAAAAAATACCACATTTTTGCATAATTAATATATGTTTGTAATTGATTTAAATCTCATTTATTTCTGGTAATAAAGCTTTTGTTGTTGTTGTTGTTGTTGTTGTTGTTGTTGTCACCAGCGGTTTCCCCATGAGAATCTACGGCAGACAAAGTGCTTACCATTTAGCCAAAAAATCCGGAAATTTCGGTTGAAAGTCAAATGGAACAGTAATTTTCCGGAAAATCCGTTCGGAAATTGTGGACTACTTCCAGAGGTAGTCCTCTTTTTCCGTTCGGAACGGAACGTCGGAAATTTCCTTACCATTTGCACGATTTACCAGTTCCAGTCTCTCATCAACGGAAAACAACAACAGGAAACCGAACTTCAAATGGTAAGCGCCATCTCGTTCTGTTGGTTTGCTGATTTTGGAAAATCCCTTACCATTAATCAGTGTTCATTCCAACCGGTTCCTTCTGTCAAATGGTAAGCACCCTAAGTTTCACATAAAATAACCAACACTGTTTTCGATTTTCGTCGCCTCGCAGTCGAACTTCGGTTTGAAGCGAAAATATACAACACTTCTATCAGTAAAAAACTTAGTGCTAAAACAAACTACGAACCGGCAAAATAGGTTGATAACAAATATTGAATTTTCTAATATGCAAATACATGTGGCGTACAAAGCATAACTTTTAAGTGATTGTCTTGACTCTTGGGTCGAAAAGTGGAAGATTTCGCAAATTTGTAGCCTACGTAGCTGGCCCCCGCAGGTTAGGAAATTTGTTTATAAGCGGCAGTTTTAGTAGGAACTGCGCGTGCACAGTGCATTTGACCGCTGAGAAGGAAAGGAAGACTTGAGGCTGTACTTGAATTTCCAGAAATTGTGGAGAATCTATAGGGGAGCCGGGAGGGGGGGGGGGGGGGGGGGTGGGCTGGAGGAGCCCAGGAGGGCCCCCTCAGTTTTGTCGAAAAAAGTAAGGCCTGTGAAAAGGATTTTCGGTTGCCTCGCTCCCCACACTCCTCGCTTAATATTGTCTAGTAAACCTGCACCATCAGTTAGTGTTTTGTGCCAAAAATCTTGATGCGAGCTTTTCAAAGGAACACCAAAACATGTTATGATGATTAAAGGGCGAGACAACTTGGTTATTTACCTATCCTACGCGCTCGAGACTTACTCCAAGATATCATTGAAATGGCGGGGTTTTTTTGCAACTTGCAATTGCAAGTCAGCCGACCATTCAAGGAATGTCCGTGTACAAGTTCAATACTCGGACGTTCTCAAAGTTAAAACTTGTGTTGACATAGCGTTCCGCCTGGCCACTGCTCAAAATCAGTTTTAAAAGAAGTAATGAAAAAGATTAGAGCGCGCGCGAATGCAATCACGATGACGTCACAAAGGTCACGAGTTAATTCTGTACGTCGCGAACATGAAGAACGCAAGCGAAAAACAAATGTCTTAAACATGATCTTTTTGGCTCAAAATTACTACTTGTGTTAACAAAAAATGGCTTTGAGTCCAAGAGCAAAACAAAGATATGAAGCTGACAAACAACTCGGCTGTTTTCCTCGAACTGGCGATAAGCTGAGAAACATGCCAGGGACCTCCAGAGAACGTGGTGATGGAGATTTCTTGAAGAAGACTTCAAGAGATGCTTTTGAAGAGAAAGAGAAAGAGCTGAAGGAGATTCGAAATTACTGGCAGGAAGAGTATAAAAGCAAGGTGAGTGAGGTCGCAAATCTTGAAGCCGCTCTTAAAGGAGCCGTTGAATCGCGAAACAATGAAGTCGAAGAACTGAGAATTTCTTACGAAAGTACGATTAGTCTCCAGAATAGCGAGATTTCGGAGCTTAGGAGGACTTTAGATGGGCTTATGGGAACCAAAGAGGAGATCCTCGCCTCCGCGGAAAAATCAACCGAAAGTAAACTGCGCGCAAAGGACGCAGAAATAATGAGGTTGAGGATCTGGCTCGAAGAGGCTAAGAAATCAAATTCCCAAGGTAGAGAAGTTTTAAATTCATACCAGAAGAGGCTACGAGATAAGGAAATAGAGATTGAAGAACTTAAAATGTCGAACAAAGAAGATAACAAGGTTCTCGAACAGGAACTGGCAAGATTAAAAGCACTTTTATCCGAGGTTTTAGCAGAAAAAGACCAAGACACAAAAAACACAAAGCTTACTTTAGATAGCGTGGTAGAAGAAAAGGAAAGGCAGATGGAAATGTTGAAAGAATCGTCGGAAAATGTACTAATGATGAAATATGAAGAAAACAAACGAAAAGAGAACGATATTAAACGCTTGCAGCTGGAGTTAGCTGATAAAGAAACAGAAATCGAGCAGTTGCAAATTTCGATCAGGAATTTGCAGAGTGTGGTCAGCGCATATAAAGATGGAAGTAGTAAATCATCAGAAGAATTGCGTACCGCGATGAAAGACAAGGACAGACGCATCGAGGAATTGTCCAATAAACTGAGTTGTATTGAGTCGCAGTTATCAATTGAGTTGTCAGAGAAAGGAAGCAATAAAGATCTCAAAACAAAAATACCCTCCATATTGAAAAAGATGAGTGATCTGAATGAAGAGAAAGGAGTTTTAGAGAAGGACATTGAGGCGTTATTACGAGATGTGCATGCGAAGGAAGCCAAATTGAATGACATTCACAAAAAGTTTGAGAGCGAATCTCGGGAAAAGCAAATGTTACAGCAGAAGTATGACTCCTTGGCTCACGATCTTGATAACTGGAAATCTTCCATGAAACTAATCGAAGAGGAGAGAAACGCCCTTGAAAGTGAAGCAAAACGTCTGGGAGATGAGTTGGAAAGTAAAAGCAGTACTTGCTGTGAGTTTGAGTACAAAGTGCAGTCGTTGGATTCTGTTCGACAGAATCTAGAGGAGGTGATACGTCAGCTGCGTAAAGACAACGCGGACTCATTCCAAGAGCAAAAGAACTTGGAATTTGTTATCCGAGAGAGAGATCGAGAGCAGAATTTGCTGAAGGAAAAGCTGAATATCTCCGAAAAAAAATTTGCTCTGGAAATCGAGCATAGGGCAGTGAAGGAGGAAAATAATACAGCGACGATAGAAAATTTGAGAAGCAAATATAAAGAAACCCAGCGAGAAAATGACGAACTGAAGACCAACTTGGATGAGCGCGAAAAAGATGTTACAAGCCTAAGTAGTTTACTAGAAGATGCAAAACAACAAGAACATAAGTTAGAGGCAGAACTGGATCAGCTTTCGGAGGAGTTCGAAAGTCTGAACGAGAAATATGTGCGAGGAAATAATGAAAAAGAAGCATTAGAAAGGTCGTTGACGAATGTTGTAACCTTGAAGCAACAAGAACTCGAAGGGCTGCAACAGAAATTCGAGAAAAATATCATCGATCATAAAAATGAGATGGAAAAGCGAGAAGAGTGTTGGAAAGAGGCTTTGAAAGCCAAAGACGATCTTCTGAAAGATGTAAAAACATCCCTTGACGACAGAGTTATGTGGAAAGAAGACGAAATTCGACAGCTCGAAAAGGCGCTGGAAGAAAAGAAAGTAGAATTCCAATCAGTGAAAGAATCCTTGGAAAGAAGCCTAAAGGTGAAAGAAGAGGAAATTTCTTTTCTAGGAAAGACATTTGATGAAAGTCTCACGGGAAAGGAAACTAGGATTGCAGAAATTACAGCAAGAAATAATGATATACTTCAGAAAAGAGACTTATTGGAGAAGGAATTGGATGAATGTAAAATCAAGTTAGAGAAAGTGACTGAAATGTCACACCTTAAAGATTCTGAGATCACTCGTACAAAAGAAAAAATAACACAACTGGAGGCGATGTTACGACAGAAAGAAGAGCTGTTAGATAATGCCGGGAAAGAACTCGGAGATCTCCAATCTCGCCTAAAGAAAGAGGAAGAAAACTATGTAACAGAAATTAAAAATGTTATTCAGTCGGCCGAAGTAGGTTTCAAAGAAAGGGAGAATGTGGCAGAAAAAATGAAGGCGATAATTCAGGAGAACGCGGTGAAGTATCGACTGGCGCTACGGAAAAAGGATGATAAAATTTCTGTCTTGAAAAGAGCGTTAGATAATTCAAATAAAGGTGCTGAAGACCTGCGAGTTAACTTGGCAACGATTATTCAAGAATCGGGTGACAGTGAAGCAAAACTGAAACATGCTGCGGCCAAACTGCAAGACGAAAAAACATCGTTAGAGAATAGAATGTCCGAGTTGACAAAAACGCTGGAGAAGCGAGTCGAAGAGTTAAACCTGATGGAAGGCAATTTGATAAATGCTTCGTCAGGCTTTGAAAAGCAACAGAAGATAAAAGACGAAGAAAAAAAGAAGATTTTGGAGGAGTTAGACAGTGAACGAGCCAAGGTGAGGAACTTAGAAGACGCTTATTCGTCCCTTAAATTGGAGATGAAACAAAAAGAAAGTTTGGAAGGGCAGTTGGAAGAAACATCAAGCGCTCTTTCAAAACTCCAAGCCAATTTTAACCAAGTTGAGTCTTTGTTGAAGTTGACAGAAAGCGAGAAAGTTTGTGCGGAGGAAGAGAAGCAAAATCTGCTTCAAGAGTTGGAGAAACAGCAGCGAATGTCCGATGTGAAAGAGGAGAAAATTAGCCTTCTGTTGCAAAAGATTAAGATGCTAAAAAAGCACCATTTCGAAGCGGCTCAGAAGCAAGAGAAACTTGAAGAGAATGTGGTCACTTTACAAATAAAGGTAAACGAGAAAGAAGAAGAGACAAGCGAGTTGAAAAATGAAATAGAAAGTACACAGGAAGAATTTGACCAGCGTTCAGTTCTTTTTCAAGAAATGGAGCAGAAAAAAGATGAGTTAGAAAAACAAGTCGCAACACTAGAGGATACGGTAAGTGAGCAGAAAACAGAAATTGATGAAGCAACCGAGAGAGAGAAAGAGCTCAAGCGAGCTGTTCAAGAGCTGTTAGCAAGGTTAAAGGAAAACGAATTGAACACCAGGGCTCTCGTTTTAAATGTCACGGATGGAAAAGCTGAGAACGAAAAGCTTTGCTCGGAATACGAGAACTTCAAGGCATCAGCGCTGAAGGAAGAAGGTCGCATGCATGATGAACTAGATCATCTGCATACTGAGCTAGATAAACACGAAGGACTGCTTTTGATTCTTAACAAAGAGAAGGAGAACTTGTTGGGAGAGCTGGGCAAGACGAAACAAGCTGAAGAAAACACCAAAACAACTTTGGAAAGTCATATTAAAAGTCTAAAAAGAGAAAAAGAAAACCTTACGTCAAATCTTACATCTTTGGATAAAGAATTGAAGCAGAGATTTGCAGAAATTTCAGAACTATACTCAGCCTTGAAAACTGCTGAAGTGTCTAAAGAATTTTTGGCGCATCAGATTGAAAACTTGAAGGCTCATGCCTTGGCTAAAGAAACGAGTTTGTGTGATATGCGTAAATCACTTGAAGCTACCCAAAAGGAAAATAGCCTTTTAAAGTACGAGATCAAGAATTTGGAAGGCAACTTGAATCATGAACTAAACGAGAAAAATAGTCTCGTTGAAAGTTTCGAAGAGGTGAAGAGCTCAACTTCACAAGTGAAGCAAAAAATGGAAGAAGTCCTGTCGGAAAAGGAGAATATAATTACCAATTCCGAGGACTTTATACGTCGAATGAAGGAAGAAAATGAAACTCTGAGGAGGCGCCTTTCCAAATGCGAAGAAGAAATGAAGGCTGACAAGAAATGCCTTGTGAGTCTTTTGGAGAAACGAAAAGAAATGAGTGCTCAAATTCAATCCCTGATTAAGGATAAAGAAATATTGAACGCTTTCCTGAAGGACATGGATTTGTTTCCAGCAAGGCTGAAGTCGACACAAGGTAAGCAAAGCTTATGTGGGCTATATAGGTATGTGCCGCGGGATAGGGTATGGTTTTTGAGGTTCTCGGTCCTTAAATAGGGTATCACTTTTGTTCCTTTTGACATTGTGTTCCCGGTGTGATCCTTAGATAGGGTAGCTAAATTCTATCAGCTCAAATAAACGCCCAGCTAAACGAAAAAAATTATTAACAAAGCGATTTTGAAAGATTTGAGCTTTGCCGTGCGCGGTTAGCCGTTATTTGAGTCGTCACGCAATGCTTCTCCTCCCCTTGAATAGGGTGTCAATTTTCAGGTCTGGGCCTTAGAAAGGGTATTAATTTTCGTTTTCTTTATCCTTAGATAGGGTCAGGGTTTGAGAACGTTCGCGGCACACCCCTATCCTAAATTTAGGGGAGTACCCCCCCCCCCCCCCCCCCCCCCCCGGGAAGCAAAGGCTTGTTTGTTTGAAATAAGCCTTAAACAAACAGACAAAGAAGCAAATAAACAAACAATTAAACAACATCGTGAATGGATTCGTTTCTGTAACGATACAGGAACGAATTCCAGGGGCTAGTTAATCACAGACTGATGCAATGAATTTACTTTTCCATTATTAGAATCACTGGGCAAGACGAAAGATTCGCTGAAATCACTAAAAGGACAAATGAAAGAAAATTTGAAAGAAAAGAACGCCCTGGCAAAAGCTGTTCGAGATCTGGACTCGATGAATTCCGAGGTGAAATACTACCAGCATGTCTACCGTCATCATCGTCATTATTGTATCTAAAACTGTAAGGGAGGGACGGAAGGAGGCAGGGAAGGAAGAAGAAAGGGAGGACGGAAGTAAGGAAGTAAGGGAGGGAGGAGGCGAATTCAAGGTGGGACTTTTCTTGCCTAAAAGAAAGGGAATGATGGTTCCCCTTTTCATGGGGAGGGAAGGGGCTGGAGGGTAAGGCAAACTTCTCTCATCTCCGTCCTTATGCATATTAAAAAGGAGAACCTCTCCATGGCCATATATACGATCAGTTTCCTATTGATCACACAGTTGATCTTGTATATCTTTATGCGAGGATCCAACCTAGTTCGATAAGTTGTTGGCTTGACAAAGTGCCAGTAGGTGGAAACAGCTGTCCATACCTCTTACTCTGACATCCCTCAATTTTTTGTAGTTTCTATGCATGACGTAAAGGGGCGTTGGGTTGTACAACTACTACAAGTAAAGCGACCATACCCCCAGCTTTCCAGTTGATCACACGTTTATCCCTCTTTAGATGAAGAAAACACTTGAAGTGCAAGCTGCAGTTAAAGAAAGTGAGCTGGAATTAATCAAGTAAGAGAGTATTTATGTATTAAGACGGAATCCGCCAGGACTTCGAGTAGTTATTGGACAAAATTATGTACCAAAATTATTTACACCTTATTGCAAGCTTTTGTGTTACTGCTTCAAATATCTTATCAAAAGAAATCTTTTCTAAAAACACCAAACATCGAAAACCAATTTCGAAGTTCCGCTGAATTCCACTAAGTCGCTTAAAAGACGTGAGCTTTTGCCTATAGCTTGTGAACTTTGAATTTCATTTTCTCAGGCTCTGATAAGAAATTGTTGTACCAAAATTATTTACACCTTATGGCAAGCTTTTGTGTTACTGCTTCAAATATCTTATCAAAAGAAATCTTTTCTAAAAACACCAAACATCGAAAACCAATTTCGAAGTTCCGCTGAATTCCACTAAGTCGCTTAAAAGACGTGAGCTTTTGCCTATAGCTTGTGAACTTTGAATTTCATTTTCTCAGGCTCTGATAAGAAATTGTTGTACCAAAATTATTTACACCTTATTGCAAACTTTTGTGGTACTGCTTCAAATATCTTATCAAAAGAAATCTTTTCTAACAACACCAAACGCCGAAAACAAATTTCAAAGTTCCACTGAATTCCACTGAATCGCTTAAAGACGATTTTACAAAATGGCTGCACGTGAGAATTTCCCTATAGCTTGTGAACTTTGAAATTCATTTTCTAAGACTCTGATGAGAAATTGTTGTTGATATCAGGGATTATTACTTACATCTTTACCTTTTATTTAGGGTAGAAAATAACGCAATAAGATTTAAATTATTCTGGTACTCGATTTTTGTCCAACTTAAATAAATATTACTCGACTTTCTGGTGGATTCCGTCTTAATTATCTAACAATGTCTAAGCTTTTGTCCTGGCCATTTCACTTAACAGTGAAAATTAATTTCCAGTCGAGCCAAGAATGGTGAACTGAAGCTACGAACAAAACGTTGGTTGCTGTTTGATTTACCCGCAAACTGGCAAAGAATTTGTTCATATTCGGCCTATATATAATACGACAAAAGAAACACTTCACTTGATAGTCTTGATATTCATCATATGCCATCTTGGCGGCCTATTTTAAATTTTGTGTTCTTGAATTGGAAAGTCAGATGACACATTCATTCGGCCCTTTGACCCGAATATAGGTTTATACCTCTTCCACGTTTGAGAAGTTTTTGGAATGGCGCCTTGAATTTACCAGTCATTCCTTTTTGTCAGGAAACTTGGCATTTTCAAATTTAGACTGTGTGAGTCTGCTGGAAATATTTCAGTAAAATGCAACCTCGTTCCCAGGGGAAAATGCACACCTCTTTCAGAAAACTGAGCTATTCTAATTACACCCTCCTTGATTCCAGTTTTTGCCAGAGCACGGTTCATTTAACATCTTCATTTGAACTATTGCAGGAAGCAGCTTGAGGACAAAAACAAAGAGTTTTACGATCTCAAAGTGGAGAACACGACACAGGAAATGAACCTCAGAGAAGCTCAATTTAAGATCAAAGATTTGGAAAGTTCGCTAAAGAATGAGATCACTTTGCATCAATCGATAGCTCAGAGGTAAGAAATTAACTTCATTTCGTGAGTTTAATAACGACTTGTTTCAGAGAACTATCATGGAACTTTACAGCGGGAGAAACACATAAACAAAGACACAGCTTGTGTATACACAGCTCTAGTCATCAAAGAAACAGAACGCCGGCGTGGAAACTTGCTTTCCTTAAGTATCCTCTTTGCTTCAAATACAGTCAAACCTCCCCATTAGGACACCTCCATAACACCGACAGCAGTGGCGGATCCAGGCCTTCGCCTATGGGGGGGGGGGGGGGGGGGGGGGGGGGAGGGGTGCTTTTGAAGGCCTGACTATGAATGTTGAATTCCGCGAAGATAATTCTGGCAAAACAAAGAAAATGGGTTATTTCCGAAAAACAGAAGGGGGGGAACTGCTCCCAGGATTCGCCACTGGACATCTACTTCACTTGAAACCATAAATCAAATAATTTCTACATCTATAATACAGGCACCTCCATAACACGGACACCCTGCTTTGCCGGGTGTCGGTATTAAAGGCTGGGGGCTAAACTGAGCTTTGTTATCAAATTGAGTTATATAAGCACAAGGGGATTTTTAAACATGAGAGAAGTGGATAGAGAAGCACGAGGCGCAGCCGAGTGCTTCTCTTTCCTCTTTTCTCATGTTCTTAAAAATTCCCAAGTGATAAATATAATGATGGATGGAGTTTTTTGGAAACGAGGTTGTTATTAGATTAATTTTTTAAAATACTAAGGAAATTGCGCGCGCTCAAACACATGACGAAAGCCGCGTGCATCATTTATGGCTTAGAGACTGTTGTGAGTGTTTTGTTTACAAATACACGCACGCGCTGGCCGCACAATGAACGAGAAATTTTCAATACTGCACCAGGCGTAGCCTCGTGCAGTATTGAAAATTTCGAGTTCATTGTGCGGCCAGCAATTGCGTGTATTTGTAAACAAAACACGAACTAACAGCCTCTAACCTTAATATACAATCTGAGTACACTGCACGCAATACACAATTTCGCGAACTTAAATCAAGAATTTTAATAAATAAGAATTCGGTTGTATCTAAGTAGTACAAAATTATACTGGTGTAGTTTAAGAATATCGAAATCTCAAAAAGCTTTACATAATTAAATATAAATAACGCTTAAAATCTTTCACGAAATTGTTCATACGCTGAAAACGTTCACAAAAAAAGTCAGCCATTGTCAATAATGCACGATTTTTATGCGTTATTGTCAATAACGCACTGTCCGAGTTTGCTGACGTAAGTTAAAGTAAAATCACGTGCTCGATTTTAACCAATTTCGTGCGTGGATTTTGGACAGTGAACGAAGATTGTATGTTAAATCTCGATAAAGCACGCGCATGACGTAGTCCGCGTGCTTTTCGGAACTATAATGAACTCGAACTGACAAATCACAGCGCGCGAAATTACTCAAACACTTTATAATACGTTATACACTCTTTCTTTCGCTGACAGAAATGACCAGCTGCAGCAGCAAATCATGCTTTTGCGAGAAAGAAACAGGAATGAAATAACATCGTTAAAAAAGTCACTTGACGATGCAATTGGGAGATGGTATGAAAACTTAATGTTCTTCTACTTAAATTAACAGAAATTTTTCATTGTCAAACATGTTTCCCCACCCCCTAGACCTAATAGTAAACTTAAACGAACAATAATTATGATATTGTACGGAGACAATGGTTAGTGCGCTGGACTCCGGATTGGGCGAGGCCATTGTGTTGTGTTCTTGGGCAAGACACTTAAATTACTCTCACAGTGTCTCTCTCCACACAGGAGTATAAATGGTAACCGGCGAATTAATGGGACATGCTGGGGAGTAATCTGCGATGAACTAGCATCCCATCCAGGGGGAGTAGCAATACTCCTAGTCGCTTCATGTCACAGAAACCAGAGTCAAGCGCTAAGAGCTATGAGGCAGTTGGAATGATTTTAAAAGGCTATACATTTACCTACATTTTTCGTGGTTGCTTGTTTTAAAATAAGGCATTTCTTGGTGGTGAAACCAGACAAAGTCCAGTATCAAAAACTTGTTTTGTGTTCATACAAAAGTTATCCATATCGGACATCCTAACAAAATAGTTTAGCAACCTTAGAAAAAAAAATTACTTGGAGGGCAACGAAAGAATATGTGCTTTTTTCTGTTAACTTAAAAGGCTAAACACCGAGAGTTTTCTACTGTTTAGTTGAACATTGGCGATGACTTTAATTTATACAATCGAAAAAGCTCGGTTTTTTTGTAAATATTTATTTATAGCCTGGGTTGTTAACGTTTTATATATTTCTGAGAGGGCAATTTTTCTTCATGAACAAAAAGAATCGAATAAAAAATATACAAAAAGAATGAAATCGAATGAAAAATATAACATGTCGAGAACAATATTTATAGTTTGAAACAGAAGTTGCAACTTTTTTGCAGGGAAACAAATTTACATGATAAGTCCAGTGAGAAATTATGGACCCACGGCCTGGAAAAAATGGACAACAAAACTATTCAGAAATTGCGAGACCTCTATTTAAAGGTAATTATATCGAAATCGTACTCAAATTAAATAAATAATTTTTTTAATGCACACACACAACCTTAACTCAGAGATCAATTCACAAAGATTGCATCTGTAAATATTTTGTTTACTTATGCATTTCTTTTAATTATAGTCGTCGTAAAGAAAATGATTAAACTGACAACAATCAATGATTCATGTGAGAGGCACGATGGGCCAGGCGTAGTGGTTAAAGCGCCGGAATGTGAATCAGAGGGTTTGAGGCCATATAAAATCTTTAATTTGGTAACACTACGTGTATTATGATCTAGTCACTGTTTGAAAATTGTGTCAGGAACGACTTCCCATAAAGAATGGATACCTCGTAGTGGTGAAAATGAATTCGAGCCACGCTTGCAAATTCAGATTCTGGTACCTCACAGTGGTTCGTTACAAACATTCTGACGATCACACTGCCAATTGTATATGACCAGGGATTGTTGTGAAGGATTTGTAGGACATGTACTGTGTAAGGATTTGCCTTTCACTGCTAAATTAACTAGATTATTAATTATAATGCGCCCACACCAAAGAGTCCCGGGGTGCTTACCATTTAGCCAAAAAATCCGGGTGAAATTTCGAGTGAAATTCAAATGGAACAGTAATTTTCCGAAAAATCCGTTCGAAAATTATGGACTTCCTCCAAAGTGGTCCTCTTTTTCCGTTCGGAACGGAACGTCGGAAATTTCCGATTTCCCAGTTCCAGTCTCTCGTTAACGGAAAAAAATAACAGGAAACCGAATTTCAAATGGTAAGCGCAATCTCGTTCGGTTGGTTTGCTGATTTTGGAAAATCTCTTACCATTATTCAATTTTCATCCCAACCGGTTCTATCCGACATGGTAAGTACCGAAATGGTAAGTACCCCCGATTTCTCCAATCCCAAGAATTAGAACGGACTTTACCCTACTATTGAGCAATTTTCGATTGAGTGTTGTAAAACTATAGCCAAAATAACCACTCCAACCAATCACAACAAAAGCTAGAGATTTAACTCTAATGAAATTGGACGAAATTATAATTACAATAGACACAGACAATCCAGTGAGCCAATAAAAACTCGAAGCAAACACATGTATCCGGCCTGATGTGCGGGAAAATGTGTGCGAGCGAGTAGTTTTGGTTTTACTTCTGATCGGTTAAGAAAGTGACGCGAGCTTTCTAAATCACTAAGCACACTAGAGCAAAACCAAAGAAACACGAATTACTTTTGACAGTCAAGTGAAATGACGGAATTCTTTTTGTGTTATTTTGACGCTTGTGTTTATTTGACATTTACATACTGACAAAAGATTACATAAAAAGGTAAAACAGTATACGCTACAATATAATATTAGAATGAGAGGTTTTTTTTTATTACACAAGAGCTAATTTATAACATTATCTAAACTTACAATACATTTTAGTTATAACTCTACACCAGTAATATATTTGTGTGTGTGTTTCAACGAGGTTCTTACTTCAGCATTTTGTGTTCTTTTAGGTGTCAGAACTTGAAAGCCAGTTAAATCAAGAAAGAGACCATCATCTGTTGTCGCTGAAGCAAGCCCGAGAGCAAGGAAGAAGATATCTGACAGAAGAACTGCGAACTGAATGAAAATTTTTTATTGCAATTTTTTGCTTAAAACTATTAAAGAATCGTATTTGACTTTTTACACAATGTGGCTTCCTTTACTTCTTCTGAGTTATGCATGTTTACATCTATTAATTGAAATGATATACTATTTGCCTATAAATTAAAAACAGTTCGTTTTAACATGAACATTTGTAAACTGAATTACGTGGTGTACTTTGCAACGTTTTCGTTAACGTTCAAGACATACAGGTGAACTTTTGTTTCAAGCTCTTTTTAAGATCTTCGTCTTTTACAATTGATAATTAATCTCCACACCATACACTGCACATGCATTTAGATAGTTTAATCCGTTTACTTTCTATTGCACTAAAGATTAACCATTGTTAACTTTGACACAAACAAGACGAAGTTTAAATCGCTCATTATTTAAAATATCTCAAGATAATATCGGAAATACAAATTGCTTTAAATACTCGACACAAGCTGGACAATAACTAATTAAACCAACAAAGGATTTCCTCAAGGAGAAAGAAAACAAGAAAAAAAAATTTTGTTGGAAATAGTTGGCTAAACTTCGCCCTGTGTAAACAGCTTTGAAGGATTGTCTCACTCTGAGAATAATTATACAAATGTGACAGTTAATTGACTAGCGTAATAATTACCTTACCGTCCCCTCTATTCACCCCAGCTTCGTTGATTGGATAAGAACCAGAATTAAACGAACCCCCTCCCCCTGCTGCTCCTGAAGTTTTCGTACCGATTACACCACCACCGGAGTATCCCCCACCGCCACCCCCATGAGTCATCCCGAACCCTCCGCCGCCGAATCCTCCATTTTCTACAGCAAAATTGAAGCCCCCTGTAGCGCCCGAAAGGAGACTTTTCGCCGGGGTGCCAACATTGAGGCTGTCACCATCCCCTTTATAGCCCGCCCCTGAACTGGCTTTGATATCTACAGAGTCAAAAGTCTTGTTTAGTGTGTTATATCGCAACCCTCCAATTCCATCATACCCACCGTAGCGTGTACCATTTTCTGTGGCTTGTCCCGGGTCGCCGTCCCCATAACCTGGCTTTCCCAATCCCCCTCCCCCTCCACCTCCGGCTATAATAATCTTAGTACCGTCGACAAGTGTTACAAACGTGCCCCCACCCCCACCGCCAGGGCGTTGCACGGCGACATCGACATGGAGACCCCGCTGGCCAACGACAATCACGAGTTTCGTTTCCTTGGTGAAGAAGAAAGTTCCTTTTATCCTAGCGCCCAGTCCTCCCAGCTTCCATCCAACACAGCCTTGGCAAGTACCGTTACCTCCGGAGGCGCCGAGGGCCTCTATAGTGTAGGTTCCGGTGAAAGGAACATTCCAGAGCTGCTTTCCATTGTAGATGTCGACCTTTCCCTCCAGATTAGTGCCATTGTAGCCACCGAGTTGTGATTTCGTTGGGCCATCTTTACCTTCTGCTCCCAGTGTAGTAAATATATATTTTTCGATTTTGACGTCTATAAACTCTCCGTAAATATATCCCGTAAATTCAGTTAGTTTTACTTCTCTGTTGTCTTGACACCTCTGGTTATTAAGCTGACATACGCCTTCAACATAAATTTGCGGGTTTTGTCTAAAGTTAAACGAGAGACAATCTGTATTGGATAAACAAAGCTGCGAGCACGCTGTAATTCCTTTGACCACGTGACTGGCTATCACGTGCCCTAATAGTGCATAGTTCTCTCGGGTGTCAATCAATGAGGAAGCACGGACGTCAGAGCGAGTCAGAGCCAATGAGAATGGAAGAAACGAAGCAAGGATTACATGAAGCATTACTTGATAGCTGAAGAAAAGCAAAATATGCTGTAGTTATTATATATTGTGTTGTGTTTTCTTCGATTTCAAGAAAAAAAAATAGTAAAAAAGTTGATATTTCTGAGTCCTGGATTCAAACTGGAAATGGGAAACCGAAACCCATGATCTGAGTTTGGTGAAAGTAAAATAAGATTTAATCCAGCAAGTTAAACGCACGAACAGTAAATTGAAACAAACCTTTAATTAAATTTTCTTTCGTGTTTAAAGGAGACAGGAAGCCGCATTTAATTATTCTTTCCTCCGGTTGTTTGATTACACTCTAGAGCAGAATAATTACACGTTATCTGTGAAATGTACTCTGACCGATGTGCGAGAAGTGTCATGAATATGTTAAACGCGGGAGCGAGCCAATGGAGGTTGACATGTTTAGTCGCGGCGTCATAAAAATGGGTTCACTTGTTTGGTTAATTGGCCAAGATGTTTTAAAGTCTAAGTTTTGACGTGCTTGCTCCCGCCGTCAGCTTTCGTCCCTAGGGTCTCTGGAAACGAGGTTGGGGAAGTAGATCTCTTCTCGATCTCAGGTCTGGGGGTTATTTTGTTGGTTACAAAAAACGTGCACCTAATAAATTTAAATATTCAATAAACGGTATTTACTCGTCTCCGCTGAGATCTTCCAAATTCGAATACTACACGTGTTCTGCGATGTATATTTATTGTTACGTAAATAATCATCTTTTTTTTTTGCAGAAAAACTAAGAAAATTTTAAACGTTAAACGTTCGCCAGCGTTGTTTCGGCTTCCACCATTACCTATAAAAGAGTAGACTGAAAAACCGCCTTTTTTTTTTGCGAACGCACTTTAGCGGTCTTCGAACACGAAGTCTACAGCCAATGTCAAACAGAGAGTGAGACTGGGGCCTCAATAGTCGGCGTTTCGCGCCTTCGATACGCGACTGTTAACGATTTTAGTGAAGAAAAAAAAAACGACTGGTTTGGAGTCTAATAAAAGCGCTTTGAAACTTCTGTTCCACAGGCTATAGGAAAGTTTGTGTCCAGTGGTAGTTAAAACTACTCAAAGTTCACAATTGACTGTTTTGTGACAAAAATGCTTTATTTCAATACTGCCATGCTATTAACTGATTAAACGTAGGCCAACATAAACAATAAACATTATATTCTCCGTCATGAACGTGGATCTAGACAAGGAAATGACTCTGAGTTCCGACGGGAGCCCTTCGGTAACTAACTTTTTGTGGTTGTCCCACGCTCTTAACAGATGAATTTGCATTTCCCTCATCCATTACCTAGCTTCAAATTAATCATCTCTAATTTCTTTTTCGATATACAGCAATCTCCTTTGTACGTTGCCAGAGAATACTACTTTTATGTCATCGGGCGCGCTAGCTCGTTCAGTCTTTGACATCCTCCTGAGTGGTTTTAGGCATTACCTATTTATACCAGATTTTCATTCAAAAACCTATAAATTTTGATATGCGTTTTCCCGTTAAGTCAGCACGGTACACAAACGATGAAGAATGGATAACTTTCCAACGAAATAATTACGTAAAATTAAAAAATAAAATAAAATGCGTGGTATCGCGTCCCTTTTTCCCTTTTTCTTTTGCCCGGAACAAAATTTGAAAGAAAATGAATGTTTTAATACCATGGGTGATCAATTACTCCTTAATTTTGGCACGAAATTTTAGCGCTAATGTATAATTTCACAAAATTGCCATGTCTCAGTGCCAAAATGGCGTACAGGATTTTTAAAAGATGATCTTATAGCTTAAACTTTGCACATTTTCGCTTGAATTTCACCTTGGCCAGTTTGTTTGGTCGCCTTATAATCTTTTAGCGATAACATGAATGGCATTGAGCAGACTTTTGAGCGTTTTACACGGGCGTCGTTTCCAGCGGTTTGTTCATGACGATACAATAAACAAGTTAAAAAGCTAAGATTGTAAGCGTAATTTGTCACCCGTGATGAAGGCTCGGGAAATTATTAGAATTTTGACAAAACGCGCGTGAAATTAGTTTCTAATTTCACGAGTACACCATTTAGTAATTACCCATACATATCAATCCTTTAGAGCGAAATTTCTAAATAATTATGTATCTTGCTACCTTTCGAGTATAAGTCAGCGAAAATAATTGCAATGACACAAGTTTTGACTTAAAAAGTGCGTAACACTGAATGCATCTCTGCAAAAATCTTTTGAATAGTTGAAAGCTTTCTATTCGAAATGAAGATTACGAAGATAGACAGATTAATGTCGTTTTTTTTTAATGTTTGTCATTACCGATATCAAATAAAACATAACATGAATTAATTGGATGCACTGCAAATCAAGTTGTATTGAGCTTGAAAATCGTCTGTAATTTTGTTTTTCTGTTATTATTTTTACTCATCAAATTTGCAGTGGCTCCCAGCAATTTGCTTGCATTTCGCAGAATAACATCGGCATTGTTTTATCGCTTATCGATAAAATCGATATATCCACACTTAGAATTCGTCATTTCAACAGAACAAGGAAACCTTTTTACAATAACCTTTTCACTTAAAAGAACACAAGTTAAAAAAGAGGGAAATCTCAATTGCAGGACTTATTTTTTAGAAGGCTATGGTTTTTCTCGTGTTAAAATCAAAATATTTTTATGAAAGCCTGATTACGAGCGTGATCTCAGGCGGAGCGTTTCAATAAAATATTCCGGGCTACAAAAGCTTTTAAAAGTTATCACTGCATTTCCGGGTTACGTCAAAAGATGGCTTAGGTGTTCATTAATAAGCGAGTTTTTTAAAACTGTTGTTGTGTGGTAACTTTTAAAGGCTATGTTTGAAATCTTAATTGCTTAATTTGTAGTTTTTAGTTACATTTTTCAGGTAAAAATGTCTTCCCAAAGCGACATGCTAATTTACGTGGCGCTTTAATTTGCAGATGTGTCAGAAAAATAGACAAGTTTCATATAACAGTAAATCTTGTGCCCAAAAATAATTAAAACTTTAAAAGTTATATAAAGCCTATTTTAAAAACTACATACAACGAAATCCATTCTTCGATAAATCAATGTTCACTTGAAGGCGTGTGTGAAAAGGTAGCACAATAGAATATTACGACTAAGATTTGGGCTTGGGTTAAAGATCATGAACAAAACTAAGTAGTTGTTAAACACGAACGAACTCGCTCGATTCAGTTAACTTGGTTCGTTATATTCCGCGATGTTCGTGATATAATACGTGAAATTAAAAACTTCGGTCTATGTCTACCGGTTTAATAATACAAAGTTTGTTCTTTTATCCTCAGGTTTACATATCCGGCTCCGCTTTTATTCAAAATAAAGAAATTTCATGGCGTTTGTGTCATTTGTCTGTTTGTTAACGTTAGCAAAACCAGCCATTAACAAATGCTGTGCAACTTATCCATTTTTTAATCCAAAGGAATATATTTAATCCTTGTGTCTTAGTAACGTGTAAAATATCTGAATTTTCTGCCGAAAAATCTCTTAATAACTGAACTTGATAACTTTATTTTGTCTGGCAAATTTGAAGTAAAGTTTGGTTGAATTCCATGTTGTTCCGATTAATCTTTTCGGTAGATGCATATAGCCAATATCCTTATTCTAAAGTTTCCTTTCAAACTTTACTCCCTATAAACATCGCACTTCAGAAAATGATTAAATTGAAATTGCAAAGATCCTTCCTTACCTTTTGAACTCAGTTTTACCCATTCCATTAATCATTTTTGAAACATCCAAAATTGCAATGGATTTAACTTTTGATTTACCGCCGTTGTAGCAGTTCGATGACAATCTGACGATGCTCAAAAATAATTATATCACAAGAAAAATGAAATTTAGCGATTTTCCGCCTTCACTAATTAAAAGCAATGTTTGCTCAAATGCACTAAAGCCCTAAACGAAGGTAAACTGACGTGTCAGTGACTAAACAGAATGATGTAAGATTTTATTCTGCCATCTCGATGTCACCTGCCTCTTTTATCCGAGCACGTACTTAAAGTTGCCTGTAAACGTAATTGATTTAAGAAGGGAGTGCAGAGTGACATGTTTAAAAATCTGACTTATCTATCTGATTTGTCTCCTTTTGGCCAGTTAGAAATTTAACTGGATTAATGACTAGTTGAAGATCTTGTTTTATGTTGGCACGGATTTTCAGCAAAGCAGAATCATGACGTTACTCTGCGATTAATATGTCAACTTCGAGTTCAATTTTATGTTAACATCGGCGGTAAAAACGCTACATTTTTAGTTTGAAAGTACAACGTGGGGCTCCCACGTGGTGTAGAAGTCACAGGACACGTCACAATAGAACACTGCCTCGTAAACTTATTGTTTTTATTGTATTCCTCGGTCTTTTGTCCTTTTGTTCGCTATTGTTATAGGTTAAATGTGTCTTCTACAACAAGTAAGAGCCCAATGTGGGCAGGCTTTTAGGGACTTTAAGATACACACACATATAAGATGAGGGTTCTGTGACACCTTGCTTGTAGTGCACTTTCCTGATCTTTTAAATTGTTTTTGTCACGAAACTCGGCTTCCAAACTCGCCTCGTTTCGTGACAAAAACAATTTATAGGAGCGCATTTTTTTTTCGACAACCAATTTTTCGACAACCATTTTTGGTTGCAAAACTGTACAACGTCTAGGATTTGCAGGTATTTGTTTTTGGAGAGAACACATTTTTGGAGAGAACACATTTTTGGAAAGAACACATTTTTCGGTTGTCCAAAGTGCACCCAATTAGACAATAGATACAAAAAACAAACAAACATGGTTTTGCAACAAAAAACTAGTGGATTTCGACAACGAAATAGTTCTCCAACCTGCCAATGTTGTAGCTCTATTTTTCCCAAGAGCCAAAGACGCAGCAGAAGCAGTCGAAAGCGAAGATGCAGCAGCAGACGAAGACACAGCAAATACAGCGACAAAACAAACCTTCGAAAGCGAAGACACAGCAAATACAGCGATTAAACAAACCTTCCGAAGTATGGGCCTCCGGTGCAACAAATCCGTTGCAACACACCTAGACTATCTGGCCGGGAATCTCGGTCGCACGAATTTGCGCCCGTTGGTTGGTCTCCCGCCGTTCGTAGACGATATATTTGTATTTGGCTATCTTTCTCGAGAGGAGTGTGTCTTCCAGAAAGGAAAACTCTCTTGCACAAGTGGGGAGAAGGGAGCGGAAAAAGTAGTGGTGGCAAGTATCGCCAATGCTTTGGAATCGAATGAGCCGTGGGGAAACGAGGCTACATGCAGACGTCTCTTGTGCACACGGTCGCGGCCGGAGACACGAGAAGCAGCACAATACGCGCAACAATTGCGAGAATCGAGAAAGACACACTCTACAAGGCAAATAGAAAATGGAAAGAAATCCACCCGCAAAAAGAGATTACTGGGTATTTTGTGGCGAAATGCGATGACTTTGCTTCGGGTGGATTTCTTTCCATTTTCTATTTGCCTTTGATACACTATGACGAGGTGCTACTACGGCTACCATGACCGGAAAGGTGTGGGGACAGTACGTCTCGGCAGTCTGCCAAACTCAATGTAGTAGGCAAAACCAAATACAAAGAAGCGCGGTCTAAGGAATGGAAGGTTACTTTTATTTAGCAACAGATTAGATCTGAACGAAAGCTTATGCTATCCACTTTCTAGAACGATAACAATTTTAGAATTTGATTAATGAAAGAATATTGAGTTAAAAGCTGAAAGATACCAGCACTCACAGAAGCAAAATATTATCGGACACTTTTCCAGATATAGTGCCGCTTCACTGAACTATCAAAGCAAGCTTTTAACTTTAAACAACTCGCGCTGAACAGGAAATTCAATGTTTATCTTCGTCAAGCCGACACTTTCATCAAACGAATACAATTGAGAATTTAAAAGCGTATGAGCGACAAACTCAACAAATATTCGACTGAAGTTTCTCTGAGTGGAATGACAGGCAGACCCATGAGTTCATCTTGCAAAGAAGCATCAAGTGGCTATTTAATCCACCCTCTGAGTCCCACTTCGGTGGGGTCTAGGACCGGTGTATCAGAACTGGCAGAAAGGTCCTGTTCGCGCTTAAGAAGAGGCAGCCGCTGGATGATGAGGGAATAACTACACGTACGAAGTGGTGGCTATTGTAAACGGGCACCGTATAGCGAAATCGTCAGATGACCCATCGGATGCAGAAGCCCTCACCCCGAATCGATTTTTGTTGCTCCGTTCGGGATCGAAGCTTCCTCCTAGTGTGTTTACGAAAGAGGATAGTATAACTCGCGCAGAAGATGGCGCGCTACAGTTACAAGAGAGACAGAAATGGGCTTATCCATCAAGAAACGTTTCCGATCGATCCGTGTTTAACGACGTCGTGTTTGTGGTCGATGATAGAGTACCAAGATCGCCCTGGCCTCTTGGTCGTGTTACCAGAGTGCGTAGGAACAGCACGGATGGGCATGTGAGGAGTGTAACGGTGAAGACCAGAACCGCTCTGTATGATCGCCCCGTCGATAAGATTGTTCTTCTGGAGTCGACTTCAGTAGAGATGTCGGAGGTATCGAACATTAATGAGCTGAACAGTATCTGCGTCTTTTAGACTGTTAGGCGAACGTTTTGTACACGTCTTTGTCGATTTTGTTCTTTAGCCAAACCAGATCTCCGAAGGTTACAGATCTCCGACCGAAATGTCAGAACTCAGCTGCAGATCTCTCAGTCAGTTTTCAAATCAATGAAGCTTGGAGGTCTACATTTGCATTCACCTGATGCAAAATAGTCGTACCCTCCAATGGACCTTTCATTTGCCTTTTGTCCACGCGCACGCTGCAGTTTGCTGCGAAAAGCCGACAGCGCTGTTCTTGTGTACTGAGCTGCTTTCTGCGCGAGCGAATTTGATCTACAGTTGCGTTGTTATGGGTTCTATAATACATAAATGGGTAAGGGAAGCAACTTTTGCACGAAACACAATGCATGCTATCATCAAGCGCTACGTTTGCACCAGCTGTTCACGAATTTTTTAAAAAAAATGGTTCACTTTCTTTTGAGGCTCCACCACCGTACACTTATATCCTTACTTAGTCATGTTTTTGCGTTCCTCCCTTTCGCATTATTGCTGAAGAATGTTATATTTAGTCGAAACTGGCCATTTTGTCTGGTTTTGTTTTTCATTTAATTTTTTATTGTTTAAGTTGTTACTAGTAATTTGCAGTTCAAATAAACCTTGTTGTTGTTGTAATTTTAGTCAGTGACAACAAAGAACTTTTTTTCATTAAACATCTCTCTAACTTGACATGCACACCAAACCACCTGCACAAGAAAAACTAATTTCGCCAAATACACTGTAGACGAGAAAAGGTCATTTGACTCGAGTAATTTGACTGCTCTGAGCAACTCGCTGCCAATCAATACTGTACATTACAAAATTCTGCGGAAAAGAACATCCGGTTTGACTGAGTATATGTGTATGTTGAAGACGAGTACAAACGTCCTTGTATTCGATTACATAAATAACGTTATAGTAGATCTTATCCCTAGCATATCAGGTCCGTTAGCATGCAGAAGCAATGCCCTCGTCGTACTGTTGGAAAAGTAGAAAAGCTGACCCTTAGAGGAAATGAAGAAGAGGGTTTACTTTCTTAACAAATTAAAAAAAACAAAAAACAGAAAGGTTGTGGCTAGCAAAACAGAGGCCGACTCTGCTGTTTGAAGCACGTTTTGATCTTAGGTTGAAAAAGTCTGGCAGAGTTTTTCAAATTCTGTGGAAAAAAATTGCCGTTTGCTTTTTCTTAAACATTTTGCAAAATATTTTCGCCTTGTATTAAAGGCGCATTTGATGCACGAGCGAAAGTACTTTTTTAAGTGCTAGTTTTTGTACCGTTTTGGCCAATGGGGCAGTAAATGTCCGCGGTGCTCTCGAAAAAACTGAAGATTTAGGCGAGGGACCTTACATGTTGCTGAATTCAGCCGCGATAACTCGCGCTCTAGCCCAAAGACTGAATTGACAGGTCCAAAGGAAAAACCTTTTAGTTCGAGATAGCAACAGATTCGAGGTACCCAATATTCGATTTACCTGAGATATTATGAGAATCTACCGTACCTTATTTCTAAAAGATGGCAATTGATTCTCGTCGTAGTTACTTCTAGCTTGTAGGCGTCGTAGCCACTAGCACGCTAATTCACTACACATAGACAGCTTAACATCTGTTACAAAACAATTTGCATGTCAATTTTTTGTCATTAAAGGAAGTTTGTCATTTTCGTTGACAGGTCTTAGCTATTGTCGTTTTAGCAGCTTACTGGAGATTGCGTGCCGCAGCGTCTCTGTCAAAGAATCCTTTCACGCATAATTAAGAATAAAGAGACAACAAATGGAGGAAATTGTCCGCTACAAAACGGAAGGGGCAATTGATCCTAAAATAATGGGGTATAATCAGGGCGAAAGAAATACAGAGTACTTTCATAGTTTGGAAAAGCGTCACTTCAACTGTAAAACTATAAGAAATCTTAAAAGACTGAGTGTCAGTAAAAATCGGAGAAATCGTGGCCACAGTGAGTCAAAATATCGATTTCGCTCAAAATTTCTCAGTTTGGAGGCCTAGGTATGTAACTAAAAGATATGAAGTTAGTTTTTTTGAAGTATTCAATTTAACGGCAGAAATCCACGAAAAACGGTCAACGATCCGAAATTTTACACTTTTCAGCTTCATGCTACACAGACGTTTCCACGGCAGTGAATCTTTCTAAAAGTTAATCGTATAGATTGACTCTTCCTTAGTCGAAAGATAGTTCTTATTTATATCTCTGGTTATTTCTGAGCGAACTGAGCCTGGATTAAGTAGACACACTTTTCTCATTTAAACAAAAGTCAAAATTAGCCCAAATCCAGCGAGGCAAAAGGCTGACCGGTAGTGCTTCAAATCTTTTGATATTTGAACAATACAGAGTCTTGTCATTGAATTTTAAGTTTACGGCTTCAAATGTGTGGGATCTACTAGCAATTTCGTACGAACGTCGATCAAAGTTCGGCAAAATTACAATTCGGCGCCTTTGAAATGAACAACTCAGCACGTGACATTGACACGCAACAAAAGAATAAATGTATTTACGTTCTAATTCGCTACGCTCAAACGAACGTAAATTATTTTCCTCTTAAATACTTAGATAAATAAATACACAAGTTGATGGTTGGATGCTCAGGCAAAACTGACGTTTATTCAAGATTCACAAAAGCAATCATAATAAAATGAATAAACTGAATCACACTAAATAAATGCAAATTTACAAACCAAGTTGACTAGTTACTTGCAAACGCTTAGAAATATCTTCTAGAATGTACATATCTTTCGCGGTATCAGACTTCCAACGACCATGAAGTTTAAGTACCCTTTCTGAAAGATTAGGATTATGACTAACAGCAGAGGTAGCTCCACCAGACCTTAAACTATGAAGACCGTACAACTTATGATTCACCCCTATTTCTTTAAGGCACTCTTTAAAGATTTCTCTGCATCTAGTATACGATTTTTTAACTCCATGCAACTTATAAGTATTGGTGGACTTAAAAAATCTTACTGGACGGAATAAAGCAACTGAACTGGAAAGTTCAATGCCACACATGGAAATATACCCTTCTAAAAGTGCAACAGGGCAATACTTGTTACCCAATCTCTTAATATAAACATAATTACCCCCGCGATAAATGTCATTTTTAGCCCTGGGAACAAACACTCTAAGATGATCAGGAAAAAATTCAAGATGCGAGGGCGCAATGTTACTAAGTTCATCATAACGAAAAAACCCCGCAAAGCCTAACGAGCAGATACAAGCAACTCGCATATCCTTAAGATTAGCAGAAGGACCAGCGAACTTATCAATAATACTCTTAATAATGTCGGCAGAGATAGGCGCCCTTTTAACACTAACTGGCTAGATAGCCAGTTAGACACTAACTGGATAGGCGCCTAGCCGCCTCCAGCAAATTATGACAGATCGAACTATCCAATGGATTGGCGCCGTTACTTGGACCTAACGAGTGAAACCACTTAAGAGCTGCATGAGACATAACTAAAGAGGCATAAGAATTAGAACTCTTATAAACCTTAAAAAGATAAGCAACTATAAACGCAACTGGAAAAGGAGGCACCGGCCGAACCCCGGCAAAATTACAATATTCAATAAACTTCACAATCTCTTTCTTATATCTCTTCGCTGTAGAATCCGCTTTAGACTTCAGCAAAACCGAGATAAGCTCTCCTAGGTCTGGCTTTACACTAACCGGCAGGCGACTCCAAATATCGTCTGAGACAAACGTCTGTAATGAGAAAACAAAAGTAGTAAGGAAAAATAGACGCTAAAACAGTAACATCCCGGAAAAACGCTTATTCCACAACATGAAAAAAGAAACGGCGAGCGCCTACACAAAAACATTGTAATAATACCAACTCAGGCCAGTGCCTCTTTTCCACAAAACACATTGTAATAACATCAAGTCAGGCCAGTGCCTCTTTTACACAAAAACACATTGTAATAGCCCCAAGTCAGGCCAGTGCCTCTTATCCACTGAAAAATAAATGGGCAAGCGTCCCATGCAAATAAAGCTATAGATACTTAAGAAAACTTCATACGAACAGCTAAGATGAACCCAGTGAACCTATCACTGCCCAAGAGTGAATTAGTGTTCCGCCCTTGTTCTAAAGCAGAAGCATCAAAACACTTGCAATCTATAATAAACCTAGAAAATTTTCTAGAAATAATGGGCCAGAAAAATGAAGACGGCCAAAAAGGCACAACTACAGTGGCAATGGCCCTGGACACGTGCAGATAATGAATAACTCTAGCAATAAGGCTATTTTTGTTTCTTTAAGGAGTCAGGCCTTTAGGGGTCTAATTGAAAATTTCAAGTCAATTTCACGAAGAATGAGAATGGCAAGTTTGTAGCCCCTTGATTCGAAGTCATAGCCAGTTTATTACATTTATGGTTAAGCCTTATTATATTTATGGTTGTTCAGTTTATTACATTTATGGGCAAATTTCATTACATTTATGGTTAGTGGATTTATTACATTTGTGGTTAAAAGTTATTACATTTATGGTTAGTATTACATTTATGGTTAAATTTTATTACATTTATGTTTGTTATTACATTTATGGTTTTTATTACATTTATGGGTGATACAGACGCAACTGAAATAGAGCAGTACCTAGTCATAATTCTGGAAATATTACCAAAAACCGCCCCGCCAGAAATAACCTTGCCTACGAGTGAGGCCAACTCCCGCGCCGAAACCAAACGATCACTAAAGAGAATCTTATCGATAGATTTAGCGATGCTATTTTCCCGACGATCAGAAATGCTAATAGTTCCATTAATGGTGTCCCATACGATCCCCAACCATTCGATAACTTGACTCGGACACCATTGTGACTTCTCATCATTGGTGATAAACCCCGACTTCCTTAAATCAGACCAAACATTAGTAGCCAGGACTGCACAAGTGTCATGGTCAGAATCTATCAACCAGCCATCATCAAGAAATAAAGCAATATTAACACCATTGAACCTCCAATACTTCTCGAGCGGTTTTAAACATTTTTGGTGCAGAGGACAGACCAAAAGGAAGAATTGTAAACACAAAATATCGCACGGAATCTTCGCCTGGAAACTTCCATGCGAACCCCAAAAACCTCTGGTGATCTGGATGAATTTCAGTATGGTGGTAGCCACTTTTAAGGTCAAAAGTAATCATAAAAAAACCCTTTTGGAAATAAGATAAAGCAATTTTCCAATCCTCGTACTTGAACTTCTGTTTAATAAGAAAATTGTTAATGTAACGGAGATCAAGGATTAATCTCTTTTTACCGTTGGGCTGGATGGACACACTCAAAGGATTAACAACATCAGGTGGCCCATTTAATTCCATTACCCTGCCTGAATGTAAAAGCTCCAAAATGGCTTCACAAACAAACTCTGACTTATCTAAAGCTGATCTGTTATTTTTGGAGGTAAACCCACGGGGAGTTTGCTGAAAAGGCAAACGGTAACCCTCGCATATAACCGATAATATATATCTAGGGGCACCTATCCTACGCCAAAAATCTACCTGTCTTCTCAGACTACCCTTGACTTGTGACAAAACTGTCCCGCTGGAATCTTCGAACTCATAAGCTTCTTTTACCTCCGAGAGTTGTGCAAACAATACGTTATCACCTCCATCACTTTGAGCTTCCATCGGTAAGACCTCCTGATCCGGGCGTAACAGTTGTGGCACTGTTTGAATAATAGAAAACGCTTCTGTTTGAGGTGGAAGGCAACAGGACTCGGCAGTCCTTGGACCAGTGTCCTGGACGGTTGCACCGGAAGCAGCGACCGGCGCTTGAAGCATGTTCTGAACGGCCTAAAAACAACAGAAAAAACAAAATGAAACTGGAACAGAAAATGGGGCGGGCGGGTGGGAAAAGAAGTAAACGCCAGGATGGACAGCGCGAGCGAGAGGAATCTGCAACTCTTTGAATCCTAAAATACTAAACACCAACCAATCACATAATCCCTGGAGACACGCCCTAACGGCGTGCTCCAACAAACACGAAAAACATAACCTGCTAATGAACTATATCAACTTCATACCAGCGGAAAATACATTTACGTTCTAATTCACTACGCTCAAACGAACGTAAATTATTTTCCTCTTAAATACTTAGATAAATAAATACACAAGTTGATGGTTGGATGCTCAGGCAATCCAACCAAAAGAACCGAGAACTTCACAAAGTAAAAATAAAAAGTGGTCTTACCGCGAAAAAGCTGAAAATCGCTAGAAGATTTAATTTTTTTCGGAGTGTTACCGAAGTTACTCTTCGTTTCTTTTCGCTTTTTCTCAGCGGCAGCCTTGGCTTTTCGTATCTTCTTCTCATCTTCGGAATCTGACGCGAGATCATCGGACTCGTATTCTTGGACAACAAGCCAACCGTCTCTGTTCTTGTCGGCGATTTTGATCAATTTTTGACGCTTCTTGATGATCAATTTACCTTCAGCAACCAACTTGTGAATATCATCCGGGCTGCCAACACTATCATCGATTTGTGTTAAAATATTGTCCAACCGCAAATTCACCTCGAACTGCTTACGATTGCCTTCATACTTGATGTCCGCAGCTTCTTTATCGAACTTCGCGGTGCGCTCAAACTGCTTCCCTTTCTCTTCCAACTGCGAAGTCAGGTAGCCTTTGAAAAGCGAGAAAACCTCGTCGACCAATTGTGACTTCGAGGAAGAATTTTGAGATGCAACGTCGGCATCAGCGATAGAAGACGCCGAACCACCTTCTTCTGTAGAGATCATAGCAAGCTTCTCACAGCATCAAAAAGAAGTAAACGCCGGGATGGACAGCGCGAGCGAGAGGAATCTAGCATCTCTTTGAATCCTAAAATACTAAACACCAACCATTAACTATGCACCAACCAATCACATAATCCCTGGAGACACGCCCTAACAGCGTGCTCCAACAAACACGAAAACATAAACTGCTAATGAACTATATCAACTTCATACCAGCGGAAAATACATTTTCTGGCTATAAGCAACACAGTAAAATCAAGTTTAAAGTTACTAATAACGTTTCAGACGTTTGGAAAATAGTATTTATTTGAAAGATTGCCTACATCATGAAAAATACTAATAAGTAGTCACACTTTAACTCTCCCTGATTTGTGTACTGTTTTGTGTCACGCACGATTGACTTTGCCGCTTTCGAACCATACACTGTAGATGACAAACATAATTTAAATCCACTGATTCAAAGAAGTCATACATAAAATAACTATGTTCCGAGAATTCGCTTTAATAAAGAAAAATTGACCACTTATCTTGCAGTTTAAATCAAAGAAAAGGTCCTAATAAGAACAACCCAGAGTTTATTGCTGGAGACGTTCAGACGTACCGAAAAACAATGTCGAACGCAGTGCAATGTTGTTCGTCGACTCTGTCAAACCGCTCAAAAAACATAAAAAGTTCTTGAAATTTTCTGGTAATTTGGTTGTTTTCACATACCAACAAACGTATAGGGAAACTTTTGCCGCGCTTTTAAGGCTGGACATAGGTTGGCAACTGAATCATACCCAAAGTGCAAAAGGGATTAAGGTTACACAATACCTTCAGAGGTCTACTTTTGTCGAAAAAATTGTTTTGGACTAAAATAAAAGTTTACTTTAGATCTAACATTTCCCCAAAAATTAAAGTAAAATCTTATAACTCACGCGAGTTATTTCGAAAAAAGGGTTTTTAAATAAAAGTTAATAAAATAGTTAGGTGTCATAGGCTGTGTTTTCACTAGGCCGATTAACTAGCTGAACATTTTTCCTGGGTGTTTGTTTACAGACCGACATTAGCTAGTTAAACATAACATCTGTTTTCACTGGAAAAAATTTAAGTCACTAATAACTCGAAAGATTCAAATTTCAAATCCGCGCAACTTTCAAAAATGTCCAGTTGGAGCCACGGTTCCTATTCGTAGCTCCTGGCTTTGTATTTTCTTCGTTCGTTGAGCTTTCGCTTTCGTTGCCGTAAGCAGTGTAAGTCAAGACTACTGAGCTTGTCGAGGGTGTTGCATGTGGCATAGGAATTTCATCTTGCAGAACTGCTGGTTGCCCGTAATGCGGGAAATGATGCTGCATGCCAACGCTGTGAAACAGGTAAGGCCCGGAGGAATTGTAAAACGGCGAAAGAATTGGGAAAAGGTTTGCAATTCGTGAGCCATGTTTACAAGCATACAAGGTTTTGTTTCGAAAGAACCACAATGGGAGCGTCTGGAAAATAATTTTTCCAGATTGTTTGGCAGGCATCTGTCACTACACGCGATGCGATTGGCTGCGGTATTTGTTGGGACAAGTTAAACCATCTTGCGAGGTAGTATAACTCTGCGTGAGTTTCCTGTCGTAAAGGCGAGAAAACGCGTTGTTTTTCCTTGTGAAAACAGTTGGCATTGTTAACTCGCTAAACACTAGACAAAGTGTTTTCACTGTATTTGCGGACTTTTCTGACTTAATCTAGCTAAAATTGTCCTGGTGAAAACACAGCCATAATCGTCATAGCGCGTTGATTCCCCGGCGATGTTTTTGCGCGAAACGGCCTTAGCAGCGAGCTCTTATTACAAGGACATCATTAGCATTGTTTTGTTTACATGTGATTTTGCTTCTCTTTTATTCTCAATCTTCGTTTTATCGCTCTTCGATTCTCTATTTGGCCTTATTGAGGTCGTGAAATAAGTTAAAAAATAGAGAAAAGTCCTTGGACAGCGACAAAAAAACCGAAACAAGACCTATGAAGAAGACAAAAGCGGAATTTGCCGAAAACAAGAAGGAAAACTTGGCCGACAAGGAATCCTTCGAACAAATCGAACTACCCGTTGCTACTTCATTTTCTGTACTCTTCCCTCGCATATTTTTCTTAGTTTTTCCATTTCTCTCGTACGCTCAAGTTCAACAAAGAGAACATACGTGACTGTCACACTATTAATGCCTTTGAATTCCCGCGAACATAGTTTCGCTTGCTGTGAACGGTAGGGGTGCCGTCATCTCATTGGCCGGCGGCATATCCTGTTGACAGAAGGGCGTAACGTGTTTACAAATCTTCAAATGGCGAAAACTCGCAATCGTTTCGCACGAGAATACCATCTCTTTGAATGAATTAATAGGGTATGTAGAGTTGACGGATTCTAACGAAATTTGGCCAGAACATTCGTTAAGCATCGAGGAACAAAAGGGTGTCGGGGATTAGCGTTAATTTGGATATTTCTCATTTTACGGCCGCGAACGCAACGGGGTCGGCAAATTATTTGCTACTAAAACTTTACGGGTCTATAAAAAGATAACCAATAAGAATAACGAAAAAGCCTGACACCCTTTGAGAGATTGATACTTGCTGATTAACATTGTGCAGTACTTCTGCAATAGTGGTGGCGTTTGATACCCGATTAATTCGGCGGAATGACACTCGGTCGTTTTCGGTTTATCGGCTTCTTTCTCCTCACGAATGGCTCTGACAAACAGCGGATATTTTTTTGTCGAATCCTACAGTTCTTTACCTTTCTATTGATATATAGTTTGTGGTAGTTTACTTTAAAACAACGCGCGTACGAATTTTTTCCCGAAGGACACCCGCGAAGGTATTGTGTAACCTTAAATAAATTTGTTTGATGTAATACCAGCTAGAAACTGCGTTGTATAAGTTGGCTGTAAGACTGGTCTCTAGAAAGCAGCGGTAATAAAAATCGAGCCTAATCAATCTGGTCTTCCAGTTAAGTCCATATGCCATGACTCGCACTGTTTTGTGGATTGCCGGCTTGTATAATAGAAGCATAGAAGCGCTTAAGAAAAAGGCAGCCGCTGGATGATGAGGGAATTTCAGAAGCCCTCACCCCGAATCATTTTCTGTTGCTCCGTCCGGGATTGAACCTTCCTCCTGGTGTGTTTACGAAAGAGGATAGTTACTCGCGTAGAAGATGGCGCCAAGTTTCATATTGGCCGACGTATTTTGGAGGAGATGGATAAGAGAGTACCTGCTACAGTTACAAGAGACACAGAAATGAGCTTATCCATCAAGAAACGTTGCCGTTAACGACGTCGTGTTTGTGGTCGATGATAGAGTACCAAGATCGCCCTGGCCTCTTGGTCGTGTTACCAGAGTGCGTAGGAACAGCACGGATGGGCATGTGAGGAATGTAACGGTGAAGACCAGAACCGCTCTGTATGATCGCCCCGTCGATAAGATTGTTCTTCTGGAGTCGATTTCAGTAGAGATGTCGGAGGTCTCGAACATTAATGAGCTGAACAGTATCTGCGTCTACACGTCTTTGTCGATTTTGTTCTTTAGCCAAACCAGATCTCCGAAGGTTACAGATCTCCGACCGAAATGTCAGAACTCAGCTGCAGATCTCTCAGTCAGTTTTCAAATCAATGATTGAAGCTTGGAGGTCTTCATTTGCATTCACCTGATGCAAAATAGTCGTACCCTCCAATGGACCTTTCATTTGCCTTTTGTTCACGCGCACGCTGCAGTTTGCTGCGAAGAGCCGACAGCGCTCTTCTTGTGTACTGAGCTGCTTTCTGCGCGAGCGAATTTGATCTAGAGTTGCATTGTTATGGGTTCTATAATACACAAATGGGTAAGGGAAGCAACTTTTGCACGAAACACAATGCATACTATCATCAAGCGCCACGTTTGCGCCAGCTGTTCACGAATTTTTAAAAAAGATGGTTCACTTTCTTTTGAGGCTCCACCACCGTACACTTATATCCTTAATTAGTCATGTTTTTGCGTTCCTCCCTTTCGCATTATTGCTGAAGAATGTTATATTTAGTCGAAACTGGCCATTTTGTCTTGTTTTTTTTTTTTCATTTAATTTTTAATTTTTAGTCAGTGACATCGTCGTACTGTTGGAAAAGTAGAAAGGCTGACCCATAGAGGAAATGAACAGGGTTTACTTTCTTAACAAAAACAGAAAAATTTGACACCAAACCCTGTATACAGCTGAAAGAATTTATCATCAAACTCCACGTTTTACTTCAACTGAGTACGAATTATAAGATGGTTTTCTTCTCTTCAGCTTGCAATCAATATGTACCACCGTACACTTATATCCTTAGAAAGTCATGTTTTTGTGTTCCCCCCTTTCGCATTATTGCTGAAGAATGTTATATTATTTTAGTCCAAACTGGCCATTTTGTCTTGTTTTTTTTTAATTTAATTTTTAATTTTTAGTCAGTGACAACAAAGATTTTTTTTCATCAAACTTCTTTCTAACTTGAGATGCACACCAAACCACCTGCACAAGAAAAATTAATTTGGGCAAATACACTGTAGACGAGAAAAGTTAATTTGACTCGAGTAATTTGACTGCTCTGAGCAAACTCGCTGCCAATCAATACTGTACATTAAAAAATTCTGCAGAGGAGAACATCCGGTTTGACTGTATATGTATGTTGAAGACGAGTAAAAACGTCCTTATCTTGTATTCGATTATATAAATAACGTTATAGTAGATCGTATCCCTAGCATATCAGGTCCGTTAGCATGCAGGAGCAATGCCATCGTAGTACTGTTGGAAAAGTAGAAAGGCTGACCCGTAGAGGAAATGAAGAGGGTTTACTTTCCTACCTTAGCAAATTAAAAAAAAAAAACAGAAAAGTTTGACACCAAACCCTGTATACAGCTGAAAGAATTTATCATCAAGCTCCCCGTTTTACTTCATTTGAGTGTGAATTATAAGATGGGTTTCTTCTTTTCAGCTTCCAATCTATCAACTTTCTTCAACTGTCTTCCAGCTGCACCATTGGACACATTTTTAATGAAAAAAAGGTTCATTCTCTTATCATTTCAACGTGAGAATGACTATTTATCTGCTTACATATTGATGTGTGGTGACTTATTCGACGAAATGTATTTTAAATATGTGGCTAGCAAAAGAGGCCGACTCCGCTGTTCGGAAGCACGTTTTGATCTTAGGTTGAAAAAGTCTGGTAGAGTTTTTTTCAAATTCTGCGGGAAAAAAAAATTGCAGTTTGCTTTCCCTTAAACATTTTGCGAAATATCTTCGCCTAGCTTGGTATGAAAGGCGCATTTGATGCACTAGCGAAAGTACTTTTTTAAGTGCTAGTTTTTTTTACCGTTTTGGCCAATGGGGGCAGTAAATGTGCGCGGTGCTCTCGAAAACACTGAAGATTTAGGCGAGTGACCTTACATGTTGCTGAATTCAGCCGCGATAACTCGCGCTCTGAATTGACACATTGCATCCAAAGAAAAAACCTTTTAGTTTGAGATAGCAACAGATTCGAGGTACCCAATATTCGATTTACCTGAGATATTCTGAGAATCTACCGTACCTTATTTCTAAAAGATGGCAGTTGATTCTCGTCGTAGTTACTTCTAGCTTGTAGACGTTGTATATGTAGCCACCAGCACACTAATTCACTAAATATAGACAGTTTAACATCTGTTACAAAACAATTTGCATGTCAATTTTTTGTCATTAAAGGAAGTTTGTCATTTTCGTTGACAGGTCTTAGCTATTGTCGTTTTAGCAGCTTATACTGGAGATCAGTGACTCACGTGCCGCACTTCTCTGTCAATATTTGAGCGGCAAAATCGACCAGCAAAATCTCTCAAAAGCCGATAAAGAATCCTTTCGCGCAGAATTAAGAATAAAGAGACCACAAACGGAGGAAATTGTCCGCTACAAAACGGAAGGGGCAATTATAAGATCTAAAATAATGGGGTATAATCAGGGCGAAAGAAATACAGAGTACTTTCATAGTTTGGAAAAGCGTCACTTCAACTGTAAAACTATAAGAAATCTTAAAACCGAAAACAATGTTAGAATACTAAAGACACAGAAATACTTGCGAAGCAAAAAGAAATTTTACGAGTCCCCTTACTCCTCCAGAATAGATCAAGTACACCAAAGAAAGCTTTTTCTTTCCAGAGAACAATGAGATAACTGATTTAAACCACAACCAAAACTGCCTTGCGAAGGCCTGCTATCCGTAGAGGAGTGTTTTAGAGAGTTTAAAGACAATGGAACCAGGTAAATCCCAGGGACATATGGCGTACCAGCACAATTCTGTAACATTTTTTTGGAATAAAGTATCCACTTTTTTATTGACGCGTTAAACATGTCCTTCTCCAAAGGTCATCTTTCAATCTCTCAGAGAAGGGGGTTAATAACTCTGCTACCAAAGAAAAATAAACCTCGGTTGGTTAGAGCGCCCAACCGGTATCTGGGAGGCCATGGGTTCGATTCCCGTCGGGGACTCAGAATTTTTTCTTTGTCCCATGCTCGTGTCATTGTTGAAAAAGATCATCTTTATTATTTATTAATTACTGAGCTTAAAATTTACCATCATTATTATTTACCTCGACAATACTTGAAAAATTGAAGACCTATTCACTGTTAAATTGTGACTACAAAATTGCTGCCAAATCAATTGCGACTAGTTACAGCGATCAAACAGGCTTCCGTAAAGGTAGGTTTATTGGAGAAAATATCAGACGAATTAACAGCGTGATTGACTACGTTGAGAAACAGAACATCCCCGGTCTGTTACTTCTTGTTGACTTCGAAAAAGCCCTTAATACACTGGAATTGATTTTTGTTGAGAACACGCTCTCCTTCTACAACTTCGGAGAGTCTATTAAATCTTGTATCAAACTATTTTACAATGCTATTACAAGCTGCGTACAAAACAATGGTTGGTCCTCTGACTTTTTTCAACTCGGTAGAGGAGTTCGACAAGGCTGCCCTCTATCACCATACCTGTTTATACTATGTATAGACATACTGGGTAATGCTATCATAAACGATGATGTGATCAAGGGCATCTGCATATCGGATTCAATACGCAGATGATATCACCCTAATTTTAGACGGTACAGACAACTCCGTAAAATACTCCCTTAGTTTTTGGGACTCCTTTGCAGAGCTCTCAGGTCTTAAAGTCAATTATGAAAAAACTGAAACGCTTTGGATTGCCTCACTTCGCCTTCAAAGAAGAACAATAAAAACAAATAAAAATATATCGTGGTCTTTCCACAAAGTGAATGCCCTAGGGGTCTGGTTTTCCACTATCAAGGAAGAGTCTGCAACGTTAAATTTTCAAGAGAAGAAAGAAAAAATTTCCAAATTAATCGAAAATTGGCGGTTCAGAAGGCTTTCACTCCTCGGGAAAATAACGGTTATGAAGAGTCTGCTTGCGTCGCAATTAGTCTATATTCTATCTCCACTTCCAACGCCCAGCGGTTATCTTAAGGAAAGAAATAGTGTGTTATATAAGTTTCTATGGGATGGTGAAGGTGACAAATCAAAAGAACAGAAATGATAAATGATTATACTAAGGGGGGACTTAAAATGCTTGACATTCAAAGTTTCAATAACGCCCTAAAGGCAAACTGGGTCCAAAGGTACCTAGACCCCAACAATAAAGGAAAATGGAAGTTGCTCCTCAATATTTTTCTTAGGTAACCATGCCACAACGGCACTTTTCTCTGGTAATCTAAAGCCTGAGGATGTCGCCACTTTGGAAATCGAGGACCCCTTTACTAAAGAACGTATTGAAAGTTGGTGCCGTCTCAATTTTAACCGCAATCCACCATTTTTCTATCATAGGTCAATATGGTACAATTCTCTAATACGTATTAACGGTAAGCCTTTCTTCTACAAAAGCTGGTCTGCTGCAGGTGTAAACATAGTAAGTCACCTTCTCGATGAGACATCTTCAAGGCTTTCAACTCGTAAAAGTCAACTTTCTTTAATACTACAACGTTATGACAGCAGTATCGAGCGTGAAACACATCTCTGCTTTTCCTTAAATGTCAAATATTGAATCACTACTGGAGACAAAGAAGCCTACACTACACTAGTACACTACACTATAGCCTACACTATACTACAACGAAGAGATCAACAATCGACATGATTTTCTCTCAGCCGCCAACTGCAACGAGCAGCAAATGGCGCTCTTTATCGCCTTTGTTGATTTAACTAAGGCATTCGATACAGTAAGCAGTTCAGTTGTACAAAGTGTTGAAAGCCATTGGCTGTCCTCCATCCTTATTGAGGTTCATTGCGTTCTTTCACGCAGAGATGCAAGCCACTGTTCAAGAGATGCAAGCCGCGGTAATTTTAAAGGAACATGATACTGGTCTTAAAACAAAAAGGAATATTGTGGAATATTATTTTAACGACGATAAAAGTTGCTTTGCGAATTTTGAATATCGACCGAAAAGCAGAGATTAAATATTCGTAGATATCCGGCTAGGAAGAGCAAATGGACATTGACAATGAAAGTATGGCATTTCAAAATCCCCGATATTCAACTAAATTAAAGTAATTAAAAAACAAAAACAATATTTGTTAGTTCGAGTCAAGGCAAAGAATAGCTAAGGTTTAGAATGCATGATATTACAAGACGATCATGACGATGTCGATCTCTTTCGACTTTTAGTATAACAATTTATCTGAACGATCGATCATTTAGTTTATATATACTTAATATATTTATATTTAATATACTGATGACCACTGATGTACATGTACGTACGTATTTTAAAAACTTTGTCGTGATACTGTAGTTCACGGCTCAAGCTTTTGGGAAGAACAAATTAAAAGGGCAATGTATTGTAATTTTTGATCAAAGTTAAGGATTTTGCACAAGCGGGAGCAAGGGAGGAAAACTAACCTGGCGCCGTAGTACGTTTGTTAATAGGGACTTTAAGATACACTACGGCGAGGCGCTACTACGGCTACCACGACCGGAAAGGTCTGGGGGAGAGTACGTCTCGGCAATCTGCCAAATTTAATGTAAGAAGCTGTAGAAGCTGTAAGAAGCAAAACAAACTACAAAGAAGCACAGTCTAAAGGTCGCCACACACGAGGGGACCAGTCGCAGGGACTGGTCGCAGGGACCGGTCGCAGGGACTGGTCCCCTGTAGAGTTTACACGATGGAATGAGTCGCGGGGACCAGTCCCTTGAAGGGTTCACACGCTGGGACCTGTTTCGCAGCAAGATAGCAGTATTTATGACGTTTTCAATATATAAAACAAGATAATCACCTTGTGGAGATGGAAAATTATTATTATTATTATTCCTATTATTGTTCATATCTGAGCGTGCTTACTGGACTGTGTTCAACAATTGTTTTAAAAACATGGAATGTTGACAATGTTCGAAATCCGCTCGTATTTTATAATTTTGATATCAGGTTTCCTTTCGGTGTTTTTATACCTGAAAAAAAAAATAAATTGCATAATTTCATCAAACACTGCAAAAGTATAGTATTCTCCAGGCTAGCTGAAAAAAACATCCGATCAAATTTGCATAACATAAACCGGATGTCACGCATTCTCTTCATGAAATGGCGCAAAAACATGCTAGCGACAACTAGCCAGAACATTTGGCGGGAACTTTGTTTTCATCGAGTAAAAATGGCTTCGAGAGTTGCGAAGAAAAAGACTCTGTTGCTCCTGATTATGATGCAAGACGGAGAATTGCCGGTTTCTTATGAACGAAGAATCAATTACCATTCGTGTACTGGTTACGCTCCAATCTTCAATATTAATGCCAACAGTCTGTTCAGTAGTATTCTGTTCAATCTGTTCACTACTCTGTTCAGGCATCGCCATCTTCAAACACGAACGTGCAGAATTGTGGGAGCTTAAAATGCTGATCAGCGATTGGTTCATTTTTAATTGGTCGCAGGGACCAGTCCCACGACCCTGTTCACACGAGGGACCAAGCAAAATATTGCGGGGACCAGTCCCTGCGACTGGTCCCACGAATTCAAACCAGTTTGAATTCTTGGGACCGATTTCGGGGACCAAAATTCAGTCCCTGCGACCGGATTTTTGACGAAAATTGGCCTGTTCACACGATGGGATTTGGTCGCAGGGACTGGTCCCTGCGACCGGTCCCTGCGACCAGTCCCCTCGTGTGTGGCGACCTTAAGGAATGGAAGGTCACTTTTATTTAGTTTCTTACAGCCGAATGGCTTCGCTTAAAGAAAGACTGTTATTGTTTGCTTTGGTAGGTCCAACAGATTAGTTCTGAACGTAAGCTTATGCTATACACTTTCTAAAACGATAACAATTTCAGAATTTGATTAATGAAATGTGTATAATTTGAAAGAGACGAATATCTCAAAGAATGTCGAGTTAAAAGCTGAAAGATACCAGCACTCACAGAAGCAAAATATTATCGGATACTTATCCAGATAAAGTGCATCTTCCCTGAACTCTCAAAGCAAGCTTTCAACTTTAAACAACTCGCGTTGAAGAAGAATGTTTATCTTCGCCATGTCGACACTTTCATCAAACGAATTCAATTGAAAATTTACAAGCGTATGAGCGACAAACTCAACAAATATATATTCGGCTGAAGTTGACTTCAAAGGATACATTTTACGTTGGAACTCTGAAACTGCTGAGAAATTCGTAGAAAAAGGACAGAGCAGCAAATTAAACCCACGTACTAGCCACTACGGTAAAACCTCCCAGCTCAGGTAGTCAGATTTCACGCTACGGCCAGACTCGACCGACTGACATGCGCAGTGTCTTATCTTGTGTAAAATTTTACTTCCTGCAGCCGTAGTAGCGCCTCGCCGTAGTGTATCTTTAAGTCCCTAATTTTGTCTTTAACTCAGTTCTTCTTAAAGCCCACACTTCTCTGAGGCGGAAATTGTTAGCTGGCTGGCTCCTATTTTTAAATTTGTCGACTGACAACTTTCTAAAACCGTACTAAGGATATCCGAAATCCCGAGGATTTCCGCTTAAAATCGAAATTTAAAGAGTTCAACTCACTCTTTCAACATTATTTATAAAATGTTCACCAAATCCAGTTAGTGACCAAGTTTTTATTTAAAGAAAAACTGTTATGTAAAGTACAAGGCTATCTACAAAACTGACATTCTCACTATCTCACTCAGGCATAACTCACTTAAGGCACTAGTTATTGGAAAATACTACTGCCAATAGAAGTTAAACCAGACTAGTTCAATATTTTTTATTCATCAAGTTCAAACAAAAGAAATCAGAACCGCGATGGTGGTTTGGATATGTGATTTTAATGTGCGCCCAACCGGGCTAGTGTATGTCGAAAAATCAAAACGACTGACAAAACAAAACGCCGATGAGAATTTATAACTCCTGCAACTTGACTAATAATTTCAACTACTAGGTACTTTTTGGGCGTTTGTATTACTTTAATCAATTAACACCTGTCATCCCCTAAACTGAAGAGCAGCTGTAAAGCAACAGCATCTGTATAGCTGCAAAGCAGCGTCCTCTAACCTGTGAAGCAATCTGGGAGAGGCCCTAAACGATACCATATTTCATGCCTTATCGTGCTATATAACGACTTGCTTTATTTCTTCACGTGTACCCTAAACAAGACTTTGACAGCTAAAACTATTGGGGTTCTGTCCTGAACACTCGAAATAAGACCTTAAATGGACACTGTCACGGACATTTTTTGGCTTTTTTTAGTAAAACGGCACCAAATTTACGACTAAGTACTTTCAACCATGCAGGAAATGCTCCTAAAACGTAAAGGGAAGGATATCTAGCAAATTGTTTCAAGAAGAGGGTAACCGTAAATAGTTTTCATCAATTTTTCCAAACCACAAGGAGAGAACTTAAAAAAGTCAGGCTGACTTTTTAATAATAATCTTTTAATGAGGAGACTTTTTCACACATAAGTGGTTTTCAAAAAGGACCTCGAAGATTAAAACTAAAAACTAAAATTATCTACATTGAGTTAAAAATATGTTAAAAACTTAAGAGGACTAAAAATAAGAATTTTATAAACACTTAAATTAAGAAATTAAAAACCTGTCGCTTAAAAATATTTACATTGTCAGAGTCTCGTATAATCTGGCTTGAATCTGGCTAAGAGAATTAAAATCATTAACTGCGTGATAGGCGGTTCTCTGTTTTTCCCAATTTCTCTTGACGCAGGGGAGTCTGAGATTGACTTTATTTCTGATATTATAATTATGTTGATGTTGTTGCGTCACTAAAGTCAATTCATGATTTATAAGTCCATTCAGACATTTGTTTACATGCACACATCTTCGCTGGAAAAGCCTTTTCTCTAATGGTATCCATTTAAGAGTCGTTAATGCAATCGACGCATGATGAATACAGCGGTCGATCTAAAATTTTCTTTCAAGTTGAGATCAAAAGCTCCCGATGGTATCACAGTGATATCACTTTATATTTAGCTTTAGTACACTGGTATAGTAATTTTAAGAAAACTTCACCACTGCTAATAGGTTTCCAATGGTGTAAACATGTTTTTGAGCTGTTGAATTGTTGAAGTTATGCCTGTGACAGTGTCCCTTTAGTCCGTTATTCCTCAATTAATTCCGTTAATTACGCCTCAAAAAATATACTCTTTACAAACCGTCTGTTCCACATCTGCGGTGAAGAGTTACTGCTTATTTGAAGTATTTTTCAAAATGCTTGTTTGAGTTTCACTCAACGTTTCAACGGTTTTGTTTGGCGGCCATATCATACCGCACCGGATTCATTAACAACACAACATACATCGAACGAACTTCATAGTGTAAGAAGAACCTGAAGCCATCACTAAGCTACTGCGAGTCCTTGAAGAGATTCGTGAGAGTGTAGTTTGACACAGTGCTTACAAGTCTTGTGCAAAGTCACAGTCCTTACAAATGTCACGGTCCCTTGAAAGTAACTTTGCTGCGAGGTGATATCAGAGTGTGCTTGTTTATAACTTTTTTGCCGCTTTCTGCGTCTTCTTCGCATCAGTTGAAATGTCTGAGTCACGGAATTATAAGTCAAAGAGATAAACATCTAAAATAATACAAATGATTATGCCTGTTGAACAACTGTCCAAAGAAGAACTTTTAACCAACTTTGATTTAGAATGTTTTCTTCATCAAGCTGTGCTTCTAACTCATCAATATGATAATGAGCCTACCGTCACCTAAATTAACGCCGCTCTCGTTAATCTGTGATGTACCGTTGTTTATGGAGCCTCCACCTCCTGCAGTACCTGTATCTATTGTCGCCGCATCAACTCCTCCGCCGGAGTATCCTCCACCTCCTCCAGGAAGCAACATTCCATAACCCCCTCCACCAAACCCCCCTCTTGAAAATAGGTCAACACCAAAACCACCATTTTGGAAGCTGAGTGCCATTCCAGACAGACCTTCACCATCTCCCCATAGGCCCGCTCCACTCCCAGACAGTATTTTGGCTGGATCAGATCTTCTCCCCCCTGAGCCAGCTTTTCCCCCGTTCCTTGTTCCTTCCTGGCTTGCTTGTCCAGGGTCTCCGTCTGTTGAAATACTGGCTCCCCCTCCCCCACCGGCTATAATCAAAGGCCAGTTGTCCATTAAGGTAACAAAGGTGCCACCACCTCCACCCCCTGCGGACTCTGCGTAGCCAAAGCTGACCTGTCCTTTCTGTCCGACTAGTATTTTCAACTTTTGCCCATGCTGAAGTTCGAAGAAACCGGCAGTTTTTGCACCCAGACCTCCACGTCTCCACACTGAACATGTGTTACATGTGCCATTTGCTCCTGAGGCACCGAAAGCTTCAATAAAATATGTTCCTGTATAAGGAACTGTCCACTCTTGAATTCCATTGCTTAGTTGGACTTTACCATCAAGTAATGTACCTAAGTACCCGGATGTGTTCGTTGGTCCCAGTGGTCCTTGCGCACCAAGAGTTGTAAAAACAAACTGCATGATTTGCCCAACAGTTATCCAGTGACCATGAATGAAGCCGGGTCTTCCCACAAAGTCTTTGAGATGCTTTAGGAATTGAGAGGATGAATTGTTGAGCTCGCACACATTGATATCTGTTCCAAAGTTAAACGAAAGACATCCTGGCTTAGACAAGCAGCTTTGTGCACATGAAGTAATTCCTTGTGTTGGGTGAAATGTTATCACATGGCCTAATAGAACGCGGTCATCCCAGAGACTTAAATATGAAGAACGAAAAACATCGTTACTGTAGAAGCTTTGAATATATGGCAGAAATATAAAGATTATCAAAAATGACCTGAAGCTGGACATTCTGTGTACAGAAAAAAAAAGAAAGTGTTAATTTATTTGTTGGTATTTATTTCAACGGTTCTACTAACTAACTACTGAATATGTTTTGCGCAGGTGACAGGATACTCTTGCGGAGGAACAAACATGATAGGATTAGGCTTCTTATTTTTATCGCAGCTCCATTCCACAAAGAGAAGGGAATGTGATGTCCCACACAACGTAACAGCTGTCAAAGAATGAACATCATTAGCAGCCTGCTGCTTATCTCAGACGGTCCGAAGTTACTCGCCTGGAAGAGGAAGAATTTGTAGCGAGTGACTTCGGACCATCGGAGATCAGGCCATGGCCGCAGTTGAACAAAAGGGGACAGTTTTATGTACGGTACTCCGGCTCGCGCTCCTCATGGCTCTTTGAGCATGGAACTTATCTAAACAAAGTTCCCAGATGTTTTGCTTTTTAACCAAAATTTAAAAACAAATATAGGTTCCAACAACATGGTAGACAGTTTCTTGGGGGCTTTCGGAATCAGTCTCAAAACCATCACGTGCCCTGCATTTAAGCGAGCTCTATATAAAATGTGTCAATTTGGTTATCACGTTATTTCAGAGTAAAGTAAAAAACTGCACATTTTAATTTGTCTTAATTTGCCTTTCGCATTATTACTGAAGAAGGTTATATCAGGGTTATTGACTTGGAACGAGGGGGTATGTGATATATTCACCTGGTACCAGGTATAAGGTGAATAGATCACATACTCCCCAACTGGAGGTTATAGAGGGAGACGAGAAGGAGCGTACTCGACTGAGGTACACATCGTTTGGAGAAAAAAACTTTAGTGGTGGTTTGAAGCATCGCAGAGATGTAAAATCTCTTCATGCTTACCAGAGGGAATGTGGTAGAGAACGCGAAGCTGTTTCCGATGTTACAAAACTCAACGAGTTCATTTCTAGAGGGTTCATCCCCCAAAAATGTTAAAACAGAGTGCCAAGAAGGGAACTATACTTTCAAGAATTGTACGTTTGTCTTTAAAATGAATTAAAATTACGTGAGAAGCTTGAACCAGTTCTATAGTATTTATTAGCAATTTGCACTTTGTCTGTAATTTGCTTTATTGATTGTACATCATGGTGAACTTCAATTGTGGCAGCTTGTTAAGATTCTTTAAAGAATGCTCTGTAATTGTTTAATATAAGTTCATTAAATTGTAATTCAAAATTCTGACTTGTGTTGTTTTACTGGAAAGGTTAAACAAGGCGGGGGGGGGGGGGGGGGGATATGACTAGGGGAAGATGAGCAGGGGAAATATATATTGCATTGTTCTGCTACTATAATCAGCTATTGTTTCAGCCTGCACTCCCCTGTTAAAATCAAAGTCGCCCCCAACTTTTCAGACAGTAAATAATAATCAGGGGTTATGTAACATATTCCCCTGAAAAGAACAAAGAAAACCGAGCGAAATGAGAAATAAATCATTTTTATCCGACACTTCCAATTTTGTCTTGTTTTGCTTTCTATTTAATCTAATTTTTAATTTTTTTAGTTTGTGATAACAAAGAATTTTTAATTTTAATGCTATATGACAAATAAATTTGGAAAACGTACGGCTTGTTTTATTTGCTGTTCTGTCGTACTTTGTAATAAAATAGGAGTCGCACTTTATAATAACATATGGTATCGCGCTTTAATTGTCATAAAAAAATGCCGTCCGGCACACTTTGTAGCAATTGCCATTTTACTTCTGTAAACTAATTCAAAGCAGCCATCATCCCTGGAATCTAAAATATTCCAAAAACTTCTTTGGTGAATGAGATCCTGAGCTCGTCTTAACTTGTTCCGAGATTGTTAGTCGTCTCGATATTCACCAGGCATACCAAAAAAAAAGAAGAATTTTAATACTTTTGATAGAAACAATTTGCATGACTTTGACATTTTCAAATGCCAAAATCTCAATAAACATTTCACTGAACTTGACATGCACGCCAAACCACCAGCACAAGAAAATTAATTTCGCCAAATACACTGTAGACGAGAACAGGTAATTTGGCTGAGTAATTTGACTGCTCTGTGCAAACTTGCGGCCAATTAATACTGTACACTACAAAGTTGTGTGGAAAAGAACATCCGGTTTGACTATAGATGCACGTTGCATGAAGACGAGTAAAAACGTATTCGATTCAGAATATATAACGGTATAGAAGATCTTATCCCTAACATATCGGGTCCATTAGCATGCAGAAGTAATGCCCTTATCGTACTGCTGGAAAAGTAGAAAAGCTGACCCTTAGAGGGAATGAAGGAGGGTTTACTTTCCTACCTTAACAAATTAAAAAACAAAAACAAACAGAAAAGCCGGTGGTTTTCTCGCGGAAATTTGTCACCAAACCCTTCAAGAATTTATCATCAAGCTCCCAGTTTTACTTCAACTGAGTACGAATTATAAGATGGTTTTCTTCTTTTTAGCTTCCAATCTATCAACTTTCTTCAACCGTCTTCCAGCTGCACCAGCGAACACATTTTTGATAAAAAAGGTAAATTCTCTAGTTATTTCAACGCGAGAATATGACTAGCAAAGATCTGTTTACATATTGATGTGGGGTGACTTAGTTTAGTGCGAAACAGAGGTCGGCTCTGCTGTTTGAAGCACGTTTTGATCTTAGGTTGAAAAAGACTGGCAGAGTTTTTCAAATTCTGCGGAAAAACAAATTGCAGTTTGCTTCCCCTTAAACACTGTGCGAAATATCTCCGCTTAGCTTGGTATTATAGCCGCATTTCATGCACGGGCAAAAGTACTATTTTAAGTGCTAGTTTTTGTACCGTTCCTGCCAATGAGGTTGTAAATGTCCGCGGTGCTCTCGAAAAACAGAAGATTTAGGCGAGGGACTTACATGTTGTTGAATTCAGCCGCGATAACTAGCACTCTAGCCAAAAGACTGAGTGGACAGATCAAAGGAAAAACCTTTCAGTTTGAGATAGCAACAGATTCGAAGAACCCAATGTTCGATTTACTTGAGAGATACTGAGAATCTACCGTACCTTATTCGTAAAAGATAGTAACTTGATCCTGTACTCGTCGTAGTTAGTTCTAGCTTAGCTTGACGTCGTAGCCACCAGCACACTAATTTACTGAATATAGATAGCTTCTTAGCTATAGATGTTAAAACATCTGTTTCCAAACAATTTGCATGTTATTTTTGGCCATTAATGGAATTTTGTCATTTTCGTTGACAGGTCTTGGCTATTGTCGTCTTGTCAGATGGTCTTAGCAGCTTACTGGAGATCAGTTACTGTTCCTTGTGCTGCAGCTTCTCGCCTGGCTAAAAATTGTCAATATTTGAGCGCCAGGGGCGGCTGCAGTAACGGCATGATTATAAAGGGGTCTGCGACAGCGTTCATTTGATGCAGTCTCTCTCTTTTCTGCGACATGGCGCTTTTCTTCCCACCCTGACCTCAGCTTCTTTTCTTTAAGGGCTGCTCCCCTGTACACTGCGATCATCCACGCCGCTCGGTGTGACGCGGTTAGTTCCCAGGACGTTGGATCGATCTGTAGGTGCTTCAAAAGAAGCACCTACAGATCGATCAATAATGGACAAGATCAATAATCGACATGATATTCTCTCTTCGACAACTGCAACGAGCAGCAAATGGCGCTCTTTATCGCCTTTGTTGATTTAACTAAGGCATTCGATACAGTGAGCAGTTCAGGATTGTACAAAGTGTTGAAAGCTATCGGCTGTCCTCCACCCTTATTGAGGTTCATTGCGTCCTTTCACGAAAAGATGCAAGACACTGTTTAAGAGATGTAAGCCACGGTAATTTTAAAGGAATATGATACCGGTCTAAAAACCAAAAAGGAATATTGTGGAATATTATTTTAATTTGTTGTAGCACAGCCGGATGACGATAAAAGTTGCTTTGTGAATTTTGAATATCGACCCAAAAGTAGGGATTAAATACATTTATTTTTTTTTCTTGGCTTGTGAGCGGGCGGAATTCTCCAAATCCTGCAATCTGATTGGTTCCGGGAGCGGGCGGAAATTTTCGATCTTGTCCGCTCACGGAGCGATTCCGCCCGGCTAGCTCGCTGTGTTTTCATTTCACGGCGAGACGAACGAACCCATGAAAGTTTTGCTCTCCAAAATTAATGTAGTTGTTCACCAGCCGTTGTAAATACGAAAGGAAAAGTAAGCAGCGGAATCAAAGGCCTTGAAGTTCTCCAAAAGGCGAGTATTTATTCTCTTTATTGACAAAATCAAATGGTTCAAGTTTTATGGCGGTAGTTTGTCGATCGTTGTTTGTGTATTTGCACTGATTTTCACGCCATTGCGCTTACCTGTAAGTCGCCGGCTTATATACCCGATTGATTCTTTCAAAAGCTAAATTAGTAACGGAATTAAGGTGGCTCATAACAGTTTAGTCAGAATTAGACATGCCTGTTTTAGGTGTTTTGTCGCAGCTATACCAATGATGTTTAGGGAAATCTTTTAGTACAAACTTGTACAAGTTTTACCAATGAACAAATTGAGGTCATTGTGACGTCAAAATTCGTTGCCATGGCAACGGCGCATGAGGTCAAATATACCCTATATTGGACCTTTTAAGGCTAATAACTCAAAAACTACTCGGTGAAAGTTCTTGTTTTGATATATTTTTATCTAACTCACAAAAGAAAAATTTTTGCAAATTTTTAAAAAAATCTGTAGGTGGGATTCGAAGCTACGTCATTTTTTCACTAATTTAAGGTGGCTCTTAACCCTACCTACAGAATTTTTTTAAACATTGTTAGATTGTTTGTTATTCCCAGTAAACAAAAATATATGAAAAATAAAAACTTTCACCGTCTAGTTTTTATGTTATTAGCCTCAATCGGTAAAAATAAGGTATCTTTGACCTCATATAACGTTGCCATGGCAACGAATTTTGACGTCATAGCAAATACAATTTGTTCATTCCGAAAAACTTTACAAAGTTGTTCTAAAAGTTTTACCTCAACGTTATTGGTGTAGCTGCAATAGAATGCCAAAGATGGGAATATCTAAACCCCTTCGAGCCACCTTAAAGGCCTTGAAGTTCTCCAATAGGCGGGTATTCTTTGTATTTATTGACAAAACAAGTTATAGTTTTATAGCCGTAGTTTGTCGATCGTTGTTTGTGCATTCGCACTGATTTTCACGCTGTAATGCGGTTTAATGCAAGTCACTAGTTTACAGACTTGATTTATCCTTTCAAACGCTTTGCCTTGCTGCTACTTTTCCCCAAAACCGAATACTGCTTATCACCATTCAAGAAAATGAGATGTTTTGATAAAAAACGGTCAAATAAATTCTCGCAAAATTGTGCCGCTTGCAGGCGACCAAACTACACATTCAGTTAAGCTTCATTCAATTTCACTTTCGTGACTCGAGATTTTTTTGTGCTCTCTTTTGCTGCTGCATTGTGCTTCTTTTTTATTATTAAAGTTACTTTTCTCTTTTTTTCTGATGACTTTTTCCGTGAGTACTGTTCACTGTTCACACACCAAATAATATCCGATATCCCGAGGATTTCTGCTTAAAGTCGAAATTCAAAAAGTTCAGTTCACTCCTTTTAGAGGTATACATTATTTATATAACGTTCACCAATTCCAGTTAGTGACTAAGTTTTTATTTAAAGAAAAAACTGTCATGTAAAGTACGTACAAGACTACCTACACAACCAACATTTTTACTATCCGCACTCAGGTATCACTAGTTATTGTAAAATACTATTGTAAATAAAAGTTAAACCAGACCAGTGTAGCATTTTTGGTGTGGCATATAACACGAGAGCAGAACTGAATGATAAAATCATTAATTATTCATCAAGTTCATATAAAAGAAATCAGAACCGCGACGGTGGTTTGGATATGTGATCGTCGTTAGCACAGATGCTTACAATTTTAGTTCTCCGTTCTCTCCTTGGTTTAAGTTTCGATTGAGAAGGTATTTATCAAACACTCGAGAGTGTTTCATCACATTTCCAAACGCCTCGAAGTTCGTCATATTTGCTCCACTGTGCGTCGTATTTTCAACTCTCTTTTCGGTGTTTGGAAATGCGATGAACCACTCTCCCTTGCATTTGATATAATATTACTTCTAAAATTTTTGGTGGTTAGCTAACTTAGCCCGTTTGTTATCCGGCAGGCAATCAGGACACGCTGCAATTTTAATGTGCGCCCGACCAGGTTAGTATCTGTCGAAAAATCAAAACGACTGACAAAACAACAAAACGCTGATGGGAATTAATAACTCCTTCGACTTGAATAACAATGTTAACTACTAAGTACTTTTTGGGGCGTTTGTATTACCTTTATCAATTAAAACCTGTCGTCCCCTATAAAGTGCAGAGCAGCTGAAAAACAGCAGCAACTGTATAGCTGAAAAGCAACGTCCCCTAACCGGTGCAAGAATCTGGGCGTGACCCTGAACGAAACCATATTCATGTCTCATCGAGCTATATGACGGCGTGTTTTATTTGTTCACGTGTACCCTAAACAAGACTTTGACAACTAAAACTATTGGGGTTCTGTCCTGAACACTCGAAACAACACCTTAATCCGTAACTCGGGAAAATATGTTATTACGCCTCAAAAATATACTCTTTACAAACCGTCTGTTCAACATCTGCGGTTTGGAGCTACTGCTCATTTAAAGTATTTTTCAAAATGCTTGCCGGAGTTTCACTCAACGTTTCAACGATTTTGTTTGGGGGCTATATTATACTGCACCGGATTTATTAACAACTTAACAAACATCGAACGAACTTCATAGTGTAAGCCGAACCTGAAACCATCACTGAACTACGTACTGCGAGTCTTTGACAGAGATTCGTGACAATGCAATTTGGCACAGTGCTTACAAATCGTACGGTCCCTTGACAGTAACACTTTGCTGTGAGGTGATATCACAGTCTGCTTGTTTATAACTTTTTTTGCCGCTTTCTGCGTCTCCTTCGCATCAATAAACATATCTCTGAGTTACGGTATTATAAATACAAAAGATAAAACACCTAAAAGAATACTAATAAACATGTCTGTTGACCAAATGTCCAAAGAACAACTTTGAAATCGTGTGTTTTCTTCCTTGAGCTATGCTTCTAATTCATCAGTGTGATAACAAGCCTACCGTCACCTAAATTAACACCGCTCTCGTTAATCTGTGATGTACCGTTGTTTATGGAGCCTCCACCTCCTGCAGTGCCATTATCTACTGCCCCAGCATCGATTCCACCACCGGAGTATCCGCCCCCTCCTCCGGGAAGTACCCATCCATGACCCCCTCCACCGAACCCCCCTTTTGAAAACTGGTTAGCACCGGAACCACCATTCTGGAAGCTGAATGCATTTCCAGATTGACCTTCACCATCTCCCCAGAGTCCCGCTCCACTCCCAGCCATTACGTAGACTGGATTTGATCTTCTCCCCCCTGAGCCAGCTTTTCCCCCGTTCCTTGTTCCTTCCTGGCTTGCTTGTCCAGGGTCTCCGTCCGTTGAAATACTGGCTCCCCCTCCTCCACCGGCTATAATCAAAGGCCAATTGTCCATAAGGGTGACAAAGGTGCCACCACCTCCACCCCCTGGGCACTGTAGGAAGTGAAAAATGACCTGTCCTTTCTGTCCGACTAGTATTTTCAACTTTTGCCCATGCTGAAGTTCGAAGAAGCCGGCAATTTTTGCACCCAGACCTCCACGTCTCCACACTGAACAGGTGTCACATGTGCCATTTGCTCCTGAGGCACCATAAGCTTCAATAAAATATGTTCCTGTATAAGGAACTGTCCACTCTTGAATTCCATTGCTTAGTTGGACTTTACCCTCAAGCAATGTACCTAAGTACCCGGATGTGTTCGTTGGTCCCAGTGATCCTTGCCCACCAAGCGTTGTAAAAACAAACTGCATGATTTGCCCAACAGTTATCCAGTGGCCATGAACGAAGCCGGGTCTTCTCACAAAGTCTTTGAGATGCTTTCGGAATTGAGAGGATGAATTGTTGAGCTCGCACACGCTGGAATCTGTTCCAAAGTTAAAGGAAAGACATCCTGGCTTAGACAAGCAGCTTTGTGCACATGAAGTAATTCCTTGTGTAGGGTGAAATGTTATCACATGGCCTAACAGAACGTGGTCATCCCAGAGACTTAAATATGAAGAACGAAAAACATCGTTGCTGTAGAAGGTTTGAATATAAGGCACGAATACAAAGATTATCAAAAATGACGTGGAGCCAGACATTCTGTGTACAGAAAAAAAGAGTGTGTTATTTCATTTGTTGGTATTTATTTCAACGGTTCTACTGACTATTTACTGAATGTTTTTTGCGTAGGTGACAGGATTGTTATGAAAAGGGTCTGGAACCTAGATTGAGACAATTGATCTACAGCAGTAACTTAATATTATCGCTTAGGTTAAAAGAGCAACAACCTCTCACTGCCAACGTTGGCATTTAATGAGGGTTGTAGCTCTTGAATGAATAAGGTCTCTTTTATTTTACAATGGAGGTCAGTTTTGCCGGACGCTAGAATGTCAAAATGATCCCATTTGATGTTATGGCCCGTGGTAATGATATGATCAGCGATAGCTGATAGATGATCGCTTTTAGTGACGCCTCAAAATGTTCAGTTTTCCTGTCGTGAAGTCGTCGTTTTGTTTTACCAATATAAACATCATTGCAGTCCCAGCAGCCAGCTTTGTAAATGACTTTAGATCGCTGAGAACGATTAAGGCGGTCTTTGTACGGAAAGAAGGATTTGATGCGGCGTGTGTTCTGCAAGATGATCTTGAGGTTGACGAAAGAATAGAAGTTGGATACACAGGATTTCAGACGTTTAGTGATTTGGAGTGTTGGGGAGACCTAAGTAGGGTAACAGGATTATGACATCTTTTTTAGGGACTGTCGCAACAGGGGTGTCTGGCTTGTTTTTATGTCTGTTCAAAACATCGTTGACGTTGTATGTGATAATGCCTTGAGGGTAACCATTTTGTAGCATGCTTTGCGAAGGAATAAACATGATAGGATTAGGCTCGTTATTTTTATCTTCACACAAGGCAGCTCTATCCCTCAAAGAGAAGGGAATGTGATATCCCACACAACGTAACGGCTGCCAAAGGATGAACATCGTTAGCAGCCTGCTACTTATCTCAGACGGTCCGAAAATGCTCGACAGGAATTGAAGGATTTATAGCGAGTGACTTGGGACCGTCGAAGATCAGGCTATGGCGGCAGTTGGAACAGAGGGAGACAGTTGTACGGTATTCCGGCTCGCGCTCCTAATGGGTCTTCGAGCATGGGACTTATCCAAACAAAATCTAAAGGTGTTTTGCTTTTAACCAAAATTGAAAAAGAAGCGAGAACAAAGAAATATAGACAAACAATGAGACAAGGATGTTTGTTTCTTCGCCTGGCACGACGTGCCCTGTATTTACAGTGCGGCTACTATTATCTGGGTCACCCAGACAAAGTTAACCAATCACAAAGCAGAACGGAAACAATAGATTTCAACATTTTTAACTTCAGCCAATGAAATGCCGAGTACAGAACAATGAAATTTCAACTTGTATCCCTTTTGAACTCGAGTAGTTGTGACAGCAACATTTTGTAGGTAAATATGAGCGATGTTTATGAAAGAGAAGTTCGAAACTGGGAAACCAACGACCGTATTCGCTCGTGACAATTTCAAGTTTTCTCTACGCCATCAACTGGAGTTTTGGTAGTACAAGTAATACTAGCGAGGAAAGACTTTCTTCATGGCATAACCTACCAGTGAAAGCTAAGATTCCAACTTTTTGTGTTTGAGTAAATAACAATACTGAATTTCAATTTGTTCACTCGTGAAGTCCGTGAAGCTTATGCAGTTTATGCTGAACTGATATAGCATAAGCTAGCGTTGACGCTTAGAATTAAAAATTTGAGTAGTTTCACATGCTGTATAAATGAATGTCATTTGTCATGCAAGTAAATTGCAATAATCGATGTCAATCTCTGTGAAAGCAGTGAACGCGACGGCTTTTTGTTTGGCAAATTGTGTGGCGGAATTTGATTCTCGAAAAAAAAAAACTTAACCGCCGGCCGTTTCACTATTTTCTTGCAAATGTGACAATGCAGGACACAGGACGAATTCCGAACAGGAAAATCGGTTTTGTTTTCAACACTGACTAGCATATACGCATACAAGTGAAATTGCTCTATAAACTTTTCTTTCCGAAAAATAACTTCATATTTCGATCGCAAACAAAGTTGTTGTTGTTGTTGGCTGTTCATGTAAATGTTAATGTTGTTGAAATGCATGTTGAAGAATAAAACGTTCCGAAACGAAATAAACCCACGCCCGCAAATATTCTACTCAGACGCTTGAGTGTTTTTGTTTTGCGTGTTTATTCAAACTCCCTGAATTGCCGAAACTTTGGATGCAAACGGCCGATACGCTTTCGGTGGAACTCAATTATCCGACAGCGCAGAAAACTAAATTTATCAAGCTGGCGAACAAGTTTTCGCGGTTGTTTGCAAATACGCCACTTTGCCTAAACGATGATCGTCGCTTTCACTGGTACGTTAGGCAGTTCAGAAAGTCTTCCTTCACTAGCATCACGTGTATTTATTTTCCAAATGGTACTACGACGGTGAAAACTCCAGTTGACGCCGTAGAGAAAACTTGAAATTGTCACGAGCGAGCTCCGCCACGCAACAGTTGAGACAAACGGAACGGTCGTTGCTTTCCTGTTTCGAACTTCTCTTTCATAACATCGCTAATATTTACCTTCAAAATGTTGCTGTCACAACTACTCAAGTTCAAAAGGGATACAATCGAAATGAATTGAAAACTGACCGCCTTACAGCCAATCTGTTTTCGTGGCGAACGAACAAGTTGAAATTTCATTGTTTTGTACTCGGCATTTTATTGGCTGAAGTTAAAAATGTTGAAATCTATTGTTTCCGTTCTGCTCTGTGATTGGTTGACTTTGTCTGGGTGACCCCGGTAATAGCAGTCGCACTGTAAGCGAGCTCTATATAAAATGTGTAAATTTGGTTATGAAGTTTTTGTCGAATGCAAGTAAAAAAAATAGTACCCAGTGGGCACATGAGTCTAATGCGTCATGGATTGTTAGTGCGGTTGAAATATGTTGAAGTAGTTTCGGTATTTACTGCATAGAGCAAGAGGTGTAGTGGAAGTTTGGTAGTAAGAGTGGTTCAGAAGAAGTCGATAATATTTGTTCTCTTAAGTATATATATTTAGAAAGTTGACGAAATGAAATAGGAAAAACATGTTACTTAGGGTTTGAGTTCATCGATTCATGTTAAAAGATTAGTGCGTTGTAGACCATAGGAAGATCGTACAGATTTAGAGGAGGGGGGGGGGGGGGGGGGGGAATCCTGAAAAATTTGTTTGCAAAAGCAAAAAAAAGCTCAACTAAATTTTTTGCACGCATGAAAAAATTGTCTGCAGGAAGATGACACTGGAAAAAAAATGTTTTCACAGACAACGATACAGAAAAAAAATTGCTTGTCTTGGAAAAATTTTCATCCCCCAGCTTCCAAAAAAATAATGATCCGCCCCATAGATAGACAAGATACAGCCGCTTATTCAGTATTCTAAATATCCTAAATCCCATCAAAATTTATGCAATTTATGCAATACTGCTCTACAAAGATTTCAATTTCCTTAACGTTTCGACACAGTAGAGCAAAGAAAACATTGCTTGCAGAATGTAATTTAATTAAGCGAAATATTTTCACTAGGTCTATTAAACACTGCAAGCAGTTGAATGAAATGTCACTTCCGTTGCGTTTCCCTGGGATTATAAAAAAAATGCAGCTGGAAGGAGAGCATTTTCAGTGGCTTCACACTTGAAAACGAGGATTCATATTATTTTGCACTGTAAAACATTTATTCCAATTACATACATGACAATTTCTTTTACAAGTGCGTGTCGTGCTCGAGCTCCGTTTGACCGTTGCTTCGTTAACAACGTCCTTGCTTCCTGATTGGATCACGATCACGATCACCGCACCAAGCCCGCAATGAGGCGGGCTATTGTTTAAGCACAATTACACCGAACGATTATCGATGCCGAACCATTCCCTTGGGATTGCTAACAGCTTTTTTCTACTACATAGAGTCTAATGCGCATGCGCATTAGACTCAAAAACTATACCAAACTATATTTGTCGATTTGACACTCACTATATCAGAGTTTTCTTCTTTATAAACGGATTAAACGAAGGAAAAGAGTCATAAATTAAAATAGTAAAGAAATTCTTTATTGAGAAAATATAATTATAAGTGGATTGTTAAGTAATTTAATAAACTTCCAATTTTTAGGGAGGAATATACAAATACCTCTTCAAAATGTATTCCTGATTCATGATATGGCTGCGACCAAAATTGGACAAAATCATTGAGCTTTGAATAAAACACTACGACATTATTTGCCATACGTAATTAAACATTTCTGAATCTGTTCGTCATGTCGGTCATTTTCAGTTCATTTTGTTATGGTTTCATGACTGTGTGTTTCGGTCTCTTGGTGTACTGAATTAAACCGTCTTCCCTTACTAGACCACTAACGAAGCATAAACAGTTTTGTCCTTTCAATGACTGCAAATAGATCTGACTTATGGTGAAAATTAAATTTAGCGAAAGAAATGTTATTACAAGAGCAAATTGACTTTATTCAAACCGCGTTCAATGAGGGCCAAAAAATAATAATGACATTGTAACAAAACTTTTGCGCCTCAGCATCGTTTATAATTCTGCTAAGAAGGAACAAAATTTGTTATGAGACTGACAATTGAGATCACTTAACCATTTGTTTTAAAAGACAATCTTTACTGAGCTCGTCGCCAAAGCCCAGAAAAGCAATGATGTATAATTTAATAATAAGACAATATACATTTTACTCTAACTAAACAGGCGATATAACCGTATTATACTTGCTAGAATGAATACCCACAGGTTCGAAAGATCGAAATTTGGAGTTCAGTTTTCGCAATGGTGTTAATTACTGTTTGTAGTTTCATCTGATGAGTTAAGGCTGCTGTTTGGCCCTCGCAAAAAAGGGTACTTCCGCATAAAACCAGAACTGACTTATTACCTCAATTTCAATGAAGATTTTCTTGAAAATACATGCCCTTTAATAAATACTCACCTAGTTATAGCCGGGAGATCAGACGAAATAGAAAAGAGCGGAGACGATTATCCGATCCCCATGCCACTGAAACATGACCCAAGAAATTATCTACCAGATGCACTGTTCGCATTCATATATCTTCTGTTTGCTTGAAGAGGACTTCCTATTGGTTCAACTGTTTGCCTTTCCTGACGGAGGACTTTAAAGTATTCTTCTATACGCCACATGAGCAAATATTTTTGCAAGTAAGATTGTCTTTTCCAGCAGTTGTTGTCGATGAATATGACCTGACGTCTCAACTGAAGTTTTGACTAAGTTTGCGTAAGGATCGCCGAGGATGAATACAGCAAATGAAATAAGGTCGCACCTTAATTTATTTTACAATAAGGACACAGCAACGACATAATTATTCCTAATATTAAAACGGAAGCAGCGATTTCCATGAATATTACAAAGTCTCTACTCAGCAAATATTGATCCAAGTGTTTTCGTAAAATTGGAAAAATGGATATCAAGTTGGTGAGATCAATTTCGCCTAAAACACCACAACTTAAGCAACTGAGCATTTTAAAAAAATATAGCTATAGCTAGCTCTATTTTTTTTAAAAAAATACACGTTCGCTACCGAGGCAAAGCTCAGATTTATTTGTCTGCCAGATGACAGTTAATTAATTCCAACAAAGCTTCGATGGCTTTAAACTGACTTCCTTGAATGCAAAAGTTTACTTTTCATTTTTCGCCTTAATTAATTTTATCTCGACATCAAGACGTAAATTTTTCAATCACCTTTGGTAAGTGAAGAGTATTTGACAGATTGCCATTAACGAGCTCAATTAATGAGTGGAGGTGCAGGAAGTCGAAAATAATCTTAAGAAATCAGATATTACTGACGTCTGTCATCATCGAGACACCGATATAAGACTTGGAGCGAGAATATGAGACATGAATTCCGTTCTCGTTCTTCAGAGAAGTTGGACACAATACTAAATCGACGAATGACTAGCTAAATCCATTCTGATAATATGACCTTACATTTAAGCAAGGGTAAAAGACAACATATTTCACTGTGAAGATCTTAGACGCTTTATTATCAGAAAAAGTAGTAGCAGTAGTAGCAGCAGCAGCAGCAGCAGCAGCAGCAGCAGCAGCAGCAGCAGCAGCAGTAGTAGTAGTAGTAGTAGTAGTAGTAGTAGTAGTAGTAGTAGTAGTAGTAGTAGTAGTAGTAGTAGTAGTAGTAGTAGTACAATAGTAGTGGTAGAAGTAGTAGTAGTAGCATTTATGTATTCACGATTAAAAATTACAGCAGAGCTGATGTGATCGTTTTTTGAGTAAAAGAAATAAAAAAAAGTAAAAATAAAAAATAAAAATGCTATAAAATATAACAAAAGTGTTATATATATAAGTAGACGAGGTTAATAATATCAAAAAAAAAAGCAAAAGGTTATAGAACCAATCACGCAGAATTTTTTTTTAGAATTCGGTGATCTTGACTAACAAGTCTGTAAAACTTAACGAGCGCTGAACTAAAAAGAGCGATTTTCCTGCCACATCGCTAAATTCGATAAATGAAGTTGTCATAACAAAATAAATAGCAACTAAATTATATGTTTCACCTGCAACAAAAGGGCGATTCAACGCATCCACAGTACGTATCCGGACGCTAAAGTCGGTAAACGCTTATTTTTGTTAATATAGTTATGCCGTTCGTCCACACAGGTAGCGGCATTCCATCAACATCTACGGAAGTTGAATGGATTTAGAGTTAGAAGGAAATGGAGAAAAACCTAGAAGAAGATAGTGCAGTAGTCACAGACCTTGAACAAGAATAAAGATCAGTTTACAATAATTAAGCAGCTGTTGTTGTGCCACTTTTAATATCAACAGCTTTCAGAACAAATTTGAAGAGCTTAGAGGATTATCCTGACTTCAAAGATACAACTGATGACTGTAGGTGAGACTGAGATCGCGTTGTCGTACCCTTGCAGTCAATTTCACATCCCAGGGTATTTAATTCATCGCTCTGACAAAGCCAAGGGTGGCGGAGGCATAATGATCTTCATATTGTCATCCCTACGCATAAATAATCATCGTAAACTTATTTTGCATATGCTTTCTAGAGATGTTATTCGAAAACGAACAGTTTATGTATTCTTGGGCGTTTACACTGACGTCACAACGTATACTCAATGCAGGCTCTTAATGTCAGTCTCAGGCGTCCTCGCTTAAAAGATATTTGACCGTGTTGTGAACAGGTGTAAATGGTCCTTAAACGATCGTTGGATTCGTGTCAGTGGAAGAAAAATAATCTATGCATTAAAAGATAAACGTGTCGTTGGGCATTTCCTCATTACCAATAACCTGTTACACGAAACGTTAAAAGGCTCTGACTGAGAATATCGAGAGTTGCTGGACAGGCTCGGAAAATAAAAAATCCTGATATATACTTTGCCTGCAAACTTGTCACCAGTGAAGTGAAAAGCCCTGGGGACGAGTTTGCGTTACCTGAAGACAACTTTTGGAGAACTATCTTCGAAAATGAGAAATTCGCAATACAAGTTTTGTTTCATTAATTATGCATAAATTACGGTGAAAAATGGCCAAGTTCAATTCGTTTGTATTGAAGCACTTTGCAACGCTAGGAAAAAAAAAAAAATTATGAATAAGAGCGTTGCCTTTCTGCATACTAGCAATGGTACTTTTAAACGTTATAATAGATTCAGCACCATTTGAATATTATAATAAAATTGCCATCTCAAACTTTAGGTGAAAATCATTCCTTTTTTGTATATTTTTGTGAATACTAGCCTCCAAATTGAAAGTATCCATACGAATCACTTAGCTAAAGAAGTTGGCGTCAAACATATCAGGCAATTGACAAATTGACAACTTTGGATCGCGAACTTTCGATTTTGCCAGTGCGAGCCTCGATTGCCCAGATTTTTTACTACACTGTGTCAGGACCACACGTTACAACGACGCCCAAGAGGCATTTAAAGCGTCTGAAGTTGCTCAATTTTTGCTCATTCACTTCAAGCTTGAGATGGTGACATTACTATAATATTTAAATGGCGCTGAAACTATTATAACTACAGCACAAGATTTAAAAGTACCATTGCTAGAATGTAGAAAGGCAACGCTCTTATTCAGAATTAATCTTGTATCCTAGCGTTGCAAAGTGCTTCAACACAAACGAATTGAACTTGGCCAACTTTCACTATAATTTATGCATAATAAATGAGGAAAAACTTATATTGCGAATTTCTCGAAAACTAAAAAACTTTAGAAATTTGCAATAACATTTTCAAAGATAGTTTTCCAAAAGTGTTCCTTAGGCAAGGTATCAGATTTTTGGTTTTTCGAGCCCGTGTGGCAACTCTCGATATTCTCAATCAGATCCTCTTAAGTATTAAAAATCAATGCTTTTATGACATGCATTGTTTTGTCGTGTTTGGCACCGCAGTGCGTCTTTTATTTACCCTGTGACGTATTATAGCTTCCGTATTGTGTCACAGGCATGAGGCGTGCCACACTTTCAGAGATTCCTTTTTTCTTGTTTGTGTTCAAAGCTTATTGCTGACGACTGGACAAATTACAACCTAAATAATTTTTCTCACTTTTTGGGCTGATGGATCGCATCTATCATAAAACTTTGAAGCTGGGGAAGTTAGTTGGCCCTTAGAGGCATTATAAATAAGATAATATATTTTCTACGCTATCAAGGTTTTGCTACTCGATAAAATTTATTGGAAGTCCTAGTTTGTGACGTCATTGGGCGCAAAGGAGCCGCTATTCGAGATAAAAAAATATGTGGGGTCCAAAGAGAAGTAATTATTTCGTTATCTCAAGCTTTAATTCATTTAATAAATTTCTTTGTAACCAAAGAACAGTCATTTTTCGCTAATCCATTCACGATAAGCGAAAGGCAAAATCCTTTACAATGCCCTTGTTTTCGTAACGTATTTTCACTACTTCATTAGTTTAAGGTGTGTAATAGAATGGCTTCTGTTTTGGATCAGGTCCATTTCATTGAATAACAAAACAGTAATTTCGTAGTTGTTATGTTCGGTCGGTATTTGATATTCGGCTCGACGTACATCGAATGCTCAGTCGGAGATTTTGCTTCGACCGAGGTCAGATTCGCTTATAAGGGGCAATGTGGGCCAGGATCAACAAACGTTTTAAGGTGCGAATATACACGTGTTTTACATTGAGTTTGTATTTAAAGAGCTTATAGTTAACATAGCATAATCACAGCTGTCTGTGCCCCTTGAATAAAAGACTATAAGGGGTGTTTTTGCGGTTTGTAAATGGATTTATTATTTCCCGTGAAATGTGAAATGACTAGTTTTTTTTCTCGTTAATCGTTATTTTCTTATTAACCGTGAATTGGATTTTAGAAGTCCTAGTCTGTCAGTGACGTCATTGTGCGCAAAGGAGCCGCTATTCGAGATAAAAAAAAATACATGGGGTCCAAAGAGAAATAATTATTTCGTTATCTCAATTATTGTAGATGAAATTTTGAAAAAAATGTCATTGCCTTACTTCGCTGTTAGCTCAAGCTTTAATTCATTTAATACATTTCTTTGTAACCAAAGAACAGTCTTTTTTCGCTAATCCATTCACGATAAACGAAAGGCAAAATCCTTTACAATGCCTTTGTTTTCGTAACGTGTTATCATTACGTCACTAGTTTAAGGTGTGTCCTAGAATGGCTTCTGTTTTGGATCAGGTACATTTCATTGAATAACAAAACAATAATTTCGTAGTTGTTATGTTCTGTCGGTATTTGATATTCGGCTCGACGTGCATCGAATGCTCAGTCGGAGATTTTGCTTCGACCGAGAGCAGCAATGGATCAGCCTCGTTTCCTCTAAAGCGGCAATGTGGGCCAGGGTCACCAAACGTTTTAAGGTGCGAATTACACGTGTTTTACATTGAGGTTTTATTTAAAGAGTTTGTAGTAAAAGGGGCAGTCTCACCAAGATTTAGTGCCAATTGAAAATCCAATGAAGGTGTTATTAATTGGAAATCCGCTAATAGTTGCTTGACCTTGCTAAAACGCATTGTACTAGACATGAAAGTTGTTGAAAACTGGTGTGTCTACGGACGGGTAGGAAGCAAGTGGTCTAAAATTTGAAAACGTAAGACCGACGTTTTGAAATTTGACAGTGTTATTGGAGGAAAATCACTAAAAAAACATTGATTATGGCTTATTCACATCTTAGAGAGTGAATTTTGTTGCGCCAGTTTTATTGTTGAAAGGTTACTTTGTTGATCAGTGAGTACAACTTATAATTCTATCACCGAGTTCACACAAAAGCTCAGAAGACCCCACGTGATACTGCCCCTTTAACATAGCATAATCGTAGCTGTCTTTGCTCCTTGAACAGAGGACTGTAAGGGGTATTTTTGAGGTTCCAAAATGGCCTTATTATTTCCCGTGAAATTTTAACTGATTAGTTTTTTTCTCGTGAATGGCGATTTCCTTATTAACTGTGAACTGTAATTTTCCAATAGGATATAAACATAAAAAAGGTTAAAACAGTTACTAAAATTTTGAAACCAAAACGTTTTCGACCGTACGGTCGTCGAAAACGTTTTGGTTTCAGAAATTTAGTAACTGTTTTAGCCTTTTTAGTAAACAATTTAATAAGCAACTATTATGACAATACAAACATACATACACCATTAATATATATTTTCCATATAAATAAATGATTAATTCGTCGTAATTTTGTTTATGTCCTTTTATTTTCGGCACCAAGTATTATCAAGATAGGATGTCATTATGTAATAGCTCACTTTGAAAAGGAGTGATGATCTGAGCCGAGAGTCTCCGCGGGACGGAACTCAGAGAAAAACGCTGAATGCGATGGTGATTTTATGGTTAATTCTAAGTCTAAAGAAGACATGAGAACTAGTTAGAGAACTTGAAGAAAACGACAGTGAACATGTAAAAATGTGAAACTGAAGGGCGCAGATTGCCTTTGGTGATAACTGAATATTGTACAGTAGAACACTCAGCTGTAGAGATTGGCTTCTGGCTCGTTTCTTTCTCTCAATTTAGAAATAATTAAAATCAAACCAGACGTTCCTTTCCGCATAACTTTGCAGTGAACTTTCAGCGCATTGTTCCAATGTTGACTGGCAGTATGCTCGAGCAACTTGCAAATTCGTTTCAACTTTGCTCGAGGCAAGTTTCCAAATCCCGCCGTTTCAGTTTTGATTCCAGTTTCGATTCTTCGTGAGTATAAGGCCCTCTCCATAAAATGTTTCGCTTTCCATAGCTCTTTTTTTCGCGCTCACGTGAAAGACAGTCAGTCGGTCGGTTGGAAAAGCTAGGAAAAGAAATATCGAGAAACTAATAAATCGAAATAAATAGGTAATTGCAAGCGAGTCCTTGATTATAATCTTCACTTTGACTGCCATTTTGACACCTGCCGCTCAGAAGCAGTTACTTGCATGAAAAGGATATTAAATTAAAAAGTATCTGAGAAAAGAGAGCAGGGGATTAAACTCAAATTTTTCATTCGAAAAATTGGCCCAGTTGGATGGTGGCCGAAACATTTGTGGGGGTTTACTATTTTAAGATAGCACGCACTTCTGTGTCCAATCAAAGAGGTAGGAAATAATTGTCCTGTGGTCAATTGTTTATCAATGCAACAGTCTGCAAGAAATTAGCGACAGGTTGTGCTCACGTCGCTAAACTGGAAACCACACTTCAAAATTCGAAACGAAAGTCACAGATTGCAGAACAAATTTAAATTTTGCAACTGAAGGGTGGTTCTCGATGTGAACTCAATCCGCCCTTAGAAATACTTCTTATTGTTTTCCATCCCTTTAACTTATGTCTTGCCAATTTTGGAGAACTAGGAATCAACGGTTTTGGTAAAATGGCAAATGCAACTGTGTTCAGGAACCTTAACCTACTCACGTTATCTCCTCTTATGACGCAGGTCAGGCAAGACAACAGCAGCAATGACGCCAAGATGCCGGAGTCCAACTCGTTGTCGCCCTTTAGTGACTTTGATGTCACGCGATTGTCAGAGGAAGAGATGTCGACATTGCGAGAGGTTTTTGAGAGACAGTGGGTCTTTTATGAAAGAAACGCTGAGGAGAAGAGGTGTGTTGACGTAAAAGAATAACTGTACCGGGCTGTTTTCTGATCTATCACACACAAGTAGTCCCTCGAGCAACTGAAAAGTAGACGAAAAAACAGTAACTAAAGCTTATTTGGGACACTTTCTACTCCAAACTGATCTAAAGAACTAAACTATTTTACAATGTGTGAATATAAAAGTGAACCAATTGAAAAAGAACATTACGACGATGTGTAAATATACAAGTATGCAGTTTTTCTAAGTAACAAAGTTTGCAGCAGCTACGGTTGTTGTCTACGTGACTTGAAAGATCTACTTTACGTATTTGTGCCTTGAATGCTTTGAGGCTTGGTGATGTCCTGAGTTCGTTACTAAGTTTCGACCAAATCTTAGCCCTTGGTATCTTAGTGAATGATTTCCGTAACATATAGTGTTGTATTTAAAAAAAAAAACATAGTTTCTGAGGCGGTGGTGAGAGTCCTTGACCTTACTGAAATAGCTCAGATACACAGCTTGTAACAAACGCATTGGTAACTTTACGCATTAGAGTGGCGATATCTTGCACATGTCTGTTGTAACATGGCGCGAGTGGAGGAGTTCCTAATACGTTTCTGATTTGGATCTGTATGCTGCCTGCAACGCACGCTTTTGAAAAATCATCGGTGAAATAAAACCAGCGATATAACAACGTTATCATTATGTTCCTGCTATGTTGTTATGTCGTGTTGTTCATACTGATGACATCATACATCAACGTAAGGTATTTTCTCCGTATGTATGACCTTGCTGTTGCTCGTTCCCAGAGGCCGCGATCTTTGTGGACTCCATCAGGTATCGAGACCTCTGGGTTTGACTGAGAGCCCGTCAAAAAGACAGCAAAACTGGTTGTTGAAAACTTGTTCATTTCATCAAAAATCTCCGACGAACGCACACAATCAAACCGGAACCAGAAATTCCTGGTTGTGGTTTTTTAATCGCCCACAGCCGTTGCGTTTCCCGACCGCTGGTCAAGGAGGACGCAGGCTCTGGGTACGAGATTGATCCGACTTCTGTTTTACAGAGTATCGGACATGCGTGAAATGAAAATCAAGCCCAGGTTTCTATTTTCATTTTCTTGAAATTTATTTTTAATCAGAAAGCTTGAACACCAAATCACAGAGATGGAAGCGAAAATCACCCAGATGTCTTGTGGACTGTCAAGAAAAGCTCTGTCACAGTTGTGCACCATATGTTTTAAGGTGAAAGTAGCTACTACAGCAGCATTGGTCTGCGGTGTGTGCAGAAAAAAGACATGTACAAAATGTGGCAAAAGGAATCAAGTAAGACAAGCTATATGACAAGTAATTTATCTTCATGTTATGCTCTCCATGAGATGATTATTCAGTCATTCATTTTCCTGTTGTACGGATACTGCAGTTCTTTTCAAAACGCTTCACTTGAATGACCCCGTAAAATGCTTAGATGGAGCAGCCGTTTAGTGGGCCTCTTCGGGATATTTTGAAGAACCTTTTAAATACGATACCGTACGATGACTTTATTTAGACACGGTAATTCCATGCGCAATTTTAAATTATTATCGACACACTATCTACCAAACTACAAGTATAACAGAATGAAATTCAAAAACAGTGTACGCTGCTTTTCTGTTTAAATGTTTTTCTTAAAACTGTGGCGACTCAATTTTGCCTCAAAATCGCTTAAATGTCTTAACCATGGGTAGTTTCCCTAACCTTTTCTACACTTCAACTCTTGTAATCTAGTAATTTATATACACCTCATTCAATGCTTTAACATATAATACGCGCGGATATTTTGCGAGTTGCGGAGCAATGAGCAAAATGTCCGCTCGTATTATATGCTAAACCATCGAATAAGGGATTTATTATTCCGCTAAAAATTAAAGTTTGGTTCAGCCATTTTGTCGTTTCGCTTTCAGTCCGCATTTTTGCCCTGTTCTACAGTGTAATAACGTGGCATATTTTGCGCGTTCTTTTGCCCTAATATGGTAAAATGACGCAATAGTGGAATAATAATCCCTAGTACATGACCTACAGCCTGAAACGAAATTACTCCTTTCGAGTGGATCCTCCCCTTAATTGTAGTCCACGATAGAGAGCACCCCCTCCCCCCTCCCCTCCCGGGACGTCAACCACCCCGTTATACAGCCAAAACAGTACAATGAGGTTGTAGACATGTTGTACAACAAGTTCAACCTCCGGAATACTAATAAAACAATGGTACTGCGATTTGAGACCTATTGGCCATGTTCTAAACGAGCAGGGGACTGGGTGCGAATATTACAAATCGATTGAACTGAAAAATAGAGCCCGTCATGTGAAAGAGCATCCAAACATTAGCAAGTTTACCAAATTTGAGAGTTATTGGTTAAAACACAAAGGCATGGTACACTTTTCAGAATTGCTAAAATAAGAGAGCTCAGTATGGATTGGAGGGACGCCTGTCCCTCCAAACCATATTAAGCTCTTTAATTTTAGCGATTTTGAAAAGTGTACCATGCCTAAACTTGCTAATGTTTGGATGCTCTTTCGGATGACAGGTCCCATGTTTCAGTTCAATCGATTTTAAATATTCGTACCCAGTCCCCTGCTCGTTTAGAACATGGCCAATTGCATGAAAATGTTTTTGGTGACAAACCACGAACACATTAGGACTATACTTATACTTAATTCCAGTAAAATTATGCATAACAGATTCTCTTGAGGATATACAGAAATGGGGTAATGAACAACTGGGATATCAACGGAACTTGGGCGTTTGTGCATGAGAACTTCCAGTGAGAATAGTAGCTCCGGTTAATATCTAATTGCCGTAACAGTTCATCAGTAGACGGATGCCTAAAATAAGCGCATTTCTACAATTGGTTTCGGCGCCATTGAATTCTACACCAATTGCAGAAAATGTTAGGAGGAGCCACCCACGATGTGATTCTGACAAGATTTATTTAATAGGAAAACAACGCATACTAAACGTAAACCCTCACAGTGGCTCCATTATCTGGAATGCCATGTCTCCTCACGTGGACGAGAAAATATGTAATTTCATAGTCATATGCCAAAATGGTTAGAGCAACAAATCTTCAACATTGCAACTGACTTTGAGGCGTTATTATTAAAAATTATTATTATCTTTTCTAGGGTACTTGGCGATGTGCTTTGTGTATGAAGAAACATGAGATATTCAAGTTCAGCGGTGCCTGGCACAATGACGTGGAACTACATGAGAGGTTTCAGGTCCAGGAAATGCTCAATAGGCTAGCTGAAGAATCCGTCAGACGAATGGAAATGGTTTGTATTATATGGCATTTTGTTTTGTCATTAACAATAAGACTAAAAGTTCAAGACTTCTTTCTGCTGATAATTGGTAAGAAACGAAATCCCGAGTCAACCTATAAAGTCGATAGTGAAGTCAGAAGTGAATACTTTATTTATCCTGGGATTGTAGAGTAGCTCCAACAGAGTTTATATCTCCGAGCACTTAATTTCTCTTAGACCCCAAGTGTTACGGTGAACAGTCTACATGTTTTAGCATAACCCAGTGACTGATTTCTTTACCTTGAATATTGATAAAACTGACTTACTGATGCAACTAGTTTTTTGTCAACTTGAAATTAATAAAGGTAACCGCAAAGTTTTTAACTGTCACAGCGATTTACGAAAAAAAAACTGGCGTTCGAGCAATTTGTTCAGGTTTGACCCTCGAAACATCTGCTTTCATAAATTCGCTAAGGCATTAACCAAAGTCAGCAGCACAACAGGTCTTTTAAACTAATCACTTTGTTGTGTCTTGAACGTTTTGGTTTGGCCATTATGCTCAGAAAACAGCACGTGCCCTTCGAGAGCTTTCTATTTAAACAAGAGAGTGTTTCTGTTGAGGAACTATCAGCTGCCCTGGCTAATAGTTGCCCGACGGAATTTTATGTTATTAAAACAAGTTTAACGAACATCAACTTTCCAAGGGGCAACTATCACACCGATAGTTCCGAGACAAAAACACTCTCAGTTCGTACTTTATTGTTCAACACTAAATTTTTTCCGCGCGCCCATTCACAAAACATGTTGAATTATTTTTAACTTTTTAGAGAGAAAGAATTGCCGAAATGTAACAAACGAAACAAAGCCAGACAAGAAGCCCATTAAGCACTGATCAATTAAGTATTTATTAAACTATTTTGTCGGTAGGCCCGCTTGTTTAAAAAAAAAAAATTCACGGACGAGTACTCTTCATCCGGGTATTTTCCGCGGACGGGCACTATGGGCTGATAGTGTCGGGCGGATGAACACTATCGCGTCACGTGATCAATTTAAACCAATCAGAATCAGATAAAATTTAGTGATGAACTATAATAATGTCAGTCAGATTATTACATGCCAAAGAAGATAACCATGTCTTGATTGCCAATAGCTGGAAATTCTTTGGATACCAATATTTTAGCAGTAACTGCTATAGGGTGGTACAGCGTCGATCCATCAAAGAAATCGAAAAAAAAAATCGATTCTCTCTCGTGTTTCCAATCCAGCAATAGTAAGGCCACTTTTTTCATTGCTCTCCACCTAGACAAATTACAACACTCAGAGGGAAACTGTCAGGGTTTCCACGCCAGCTGAAAATCCTCCTCGCCTGAATCATCCTCCCGCCATTCAATCTAAGCCTCAGGTTACAAACAAGCTGCCCGTGAAAACATGCAACGATAACAAGGATCAGGATCGTGATGACGACATGGATGAGTATGGCGATGATGATGATGTTTTCGAAGATTATAATGGTGGAAGTGACGATTATCTTAACTTTCCCCATGAGGAGGAGCAGAAGCGACTGGACGATGTTGGAGATAGTTACTCTTCAGTTCACTATTCCTCCCTAGACGATGAAGGTGGTTTTTTTGCAGACGGTGTTGCCCGGAGTGCGTCAAGAGAGACCCTTGAGGATCCGTAAGTCTATACATTGGTGATTTTTAACAAGAAGGTGAAGAAAAGCGAAAAGCGTTTTTTAATTAATGATTTACTTGTTGCGGCCGGACTGCCTAAAATGCCAACTGATTGCCTGACTGACAGCCAGAATGACTGACTAACAGACAGACAGACAGACAGACAGATTAGACAGACAGACAGACAGACAGACAGACAGACAGACAGACAGACAGACAGACAGACTGACTGACACTTTCACTAGCACACTGACTGACTGACTGACTGACTGACTGACTGACTGACTGACTGACTAGGTGGCTGACTGACTGACTGATTGATTGATTGATTGATTGATTGATTGATTGATTGATTGATTGATTGATTGATTGATCGATCGATCGATCGGTCGATCTATCGGCCGGTTGGTTGGGTGATTGATTGATTGATTGATTGATTCATTCATTCATTGACTGATTGATTGATTGGACTGACTGACTGACTGACTGACTGACTGACTGACTAACTGACTAACTGACGGACGGACGGACAGACGGGCAGGCGGGCGGACGGACGGACGGACGGACGGACGGACACACAGACACACAGGCAGACTGACGGACGGACTTGCTATCTATCTGTCTGACTGACTGACTTCCTGACTGACTGCCTGACTGGCTAGTCATATCTTTTGACAACAGGTAAAATCTTAAGCCAATGAAAAGTTTTTATTCAAACCAGTGACGTATTCTCATGGTAACTGTTTTTAAACTTGTGATCTTTTCCAAAAGTCAAATAATTTCCTTATCAAAACTATAACTGAAGATAAGTAATCGCTTTAGATTCACTATTGCTGTTTTTCAAGTAGGTCCACAGAGGATTCTAAACTCGAAATGCAGTCGCCGAAACGAAAAGTAAGAGCTTCAAATGCAAAATTTTAAACAATCGTTTATGTTGATCATCACGACTTGCTTAGTCTTGCGATATGGTCTGAGTCTCTTTAGTTTAAATCAAAATTACATATATTCTAACGTAGCTAACAACTAACGTGCTTACAGCCTACCGTGCTGTTTTCATCATGTGCAACTACCTCACCAAAAATAAGCACAATTCCAGCAAAATATATGTGCTCACCAATGCAACACTCTTGACTACCGCCGTTGTAAACGAAGTTGCAATTCATATATCTCAGTTGTTATTTTGTCATTTTTCCTTACTATATTATTGGCAGCTTGCCTTGCATTGTTTTCAGCCAAATTTGTATCTCTTGATTTTCTTTTTCTATAAATACAGGTTGCAGTCTCCGTTCTCTCAAAGGAAAGAAACTGTCCACTTATCCATAAGATTGTCCTACAAAAAGACTCCGAAATGTCTGGGGAATTCGGCCTTGGTATAACTTGCATTTTGATTAATAGTTAATATATTGTGGTTCAATTTTATCCTTGGTTCAAATTTTATTTTCTTTTGTTTTAAACTCATTTTCATACATTACCATACCCAAAAACAAAGGAAAATAAAATTTGAACCAAGGATAAAATTGAACCACAACAAATATACTACTGTTGCTTAGGCAGAAAAACGGAAAAAGGCTTTCATTGCCCAATGAATTGCTTGTTATTCAAGAATTAAGGATTGCCAATAGCTATGTTGCTGTATATACGGTACGCTCGGGAAAAGGAATATAGTTCAGGTCCTTATTGTTTTTTCTCTTGGGCCCGGATAGAGGAGACTGAGAAGGAAAGGGTATACTCCTTAAAATTTATAAGTGGATTTTATGCCTTAAAAGTGCAACTTCTCATCATCAACGTCTCTATAACCAAAATAAAGGTATTGGTAACACTAGAACAAACGAAAACACATACCAAAATGAATTAATTAAGCAAATAGGTATTTCAGTTTGCACCGAAAACATCGGTCGGTGTTCGGCTTCTGTTTATATGCAGCCGTTTGTAGAACCAATCCGGACCGGTCCCAAACGGCTCGGATAAAACGCAGAGCGGCACGGAACAATTTTTACGTGTACACGATACTTCGCCTGTTCCAGTTTTATCCTTTTCGTTCCGAAAAGGCTCCATGGGCGCCTTTAGCTGCTTATGGTCCCTCTTTTGGAACGGAACGGATAAAAAGTCGGTTTCATATCCGCTTTTACCTTCCTTTCCAACGTGTAAATGCTCACTCTTTTTTTAAAACCGGTCTGCGTCTGCAAGTGCGTGCGCCCTGGTCTCAGCATGCAGTCTCGTATCGTTGGCTGTATCGGCCCTGGTCTCGAAAAAACAACGTGTAAACAGTCTTTACCCATTCCTTGATTCTCTGAGGACATTTTATCCGTTCCCTTACAAAACCTGCCCGAACCGATGCTTGTTTCCCGCTTCTTTTGACGTGTAAACGGGCCTATTGCTGGTTTGCACTGTCATGCCATAAAAAAATAAATAAGGAGCCATTCAATTATATAAGCCGAGAAAAAGAAACGTTAAAACAGACAAGTCTCAGGTCTCTGTGGTGCGCCGTTTCTGATTTATTTGCCAAAACGTTTCACGCAACTTTATAGAGACGCAATATTGGTGTACAGCTTTGGTATACCAACATGGCCGCTGCAAATCAGCCAAATCATCTCAAATTCACTTTAGTGATAAAAGCGCTTTCTCTTCGCTCGTGAGCTCGTATATATGCGCATAAACACATCTTCTAAGGCTTAAAAATGTTTAAAGTGCTGGAAACCATAGGAGGAGACCTTTTTTCAACCAGTACAGCTTTGTCGCAGGCATTATCTTCGTGTCACGCAAGGTTAAAATTCGGAAATTCAAAATGCTGTTTCTTCAAAGCGAAAGACACTACAGAAATGAAAACTTGCAAAACGATTTTTTTCTAGGTCATCTTCAACCCAGTGTAGATAAAAATTCAGAAGACCTCACAATTTTAAGTTTAGAATTTTATGACGTCACATGCAAATCAAGAAAAGCCTCAGTTTATTGATTTTATGAATTTCATCACAGGCGCTGAGTTTGGCGTTAAAGTAGTAGGTGGCAGAATGTGCACGGGAGGCTTCACTGGAGCGTACGTTGCCAAGATAACAAGAAGATCGCCAGCAAGGCAGTGCCTCAAAGAAGGTTAGAAGAACTTTTTAATTTAACGAAGCTACGCCATGAACACTGAATCTAGAAAATTGGCATTTTTTCAAGTATTTGTCTTTCTCAACCGTATGCAACCATTTGTTTATTTTTAAAATATTAAAATACA
>OY855913.1:16566483-16633983 GCA_963693305.1 Meandrina meandrites
ACATTTGTTGCAGAAGGCATAAAATGTTGGTCAAGGTGGTCTCTTGCTCAGCTGATAGAAGACGATGACACTCTTTTCAAGGTATGTGCTAGTGTCTCCTGTCTGCTATGTCGTTTTAGAGCATGCATGCTTTCCTTTTGACATAAAATATGGCAAATAAAATGCGATTTGATGTAAATATTAAGTCATTACATCTAAGATTGCATTTTTTGATTACTCAGGGTGAGATCCTAACTCTAGATGACAAGAAGATAGGGCAAATACAGGTAATTGACAGTCTGCAATGTGAATCTTTTACAATTAATCGCCTAAGAGGAAATGAGCATTGGTAAATATTTTCAGAGACGAAGTGCGAGGTAAAAATATATCATTACTATTATTTCTAGAGGTATATACGAATCGGAAATTTTGATTGGTCAATAAGTTTTCAAGGTTTGGCTACTAAACTACGCCACCTTTGTCATCCAGGGAAATAAACATGGCGGCATTTGGTGATTGAAATTTTCTTTCATTCGAAAGAAATCACTCAAATATTTTTATTTGATTTTGTTCTAGCTGCAGTTGTGGTATGATCCACACGGGAACAACATGGTGGTGCGAGTGTTGAGTGCAAGAGGTTTTTCACTGCAGGACATGCCGAACCAGGAATTACCCAACCTTTATGTGCTACTCTACTTGCTACCTAACAGAGAGTAAGTCCTCTTTTACATTGTCATTTTGTTCTAGTTCATCGCAAGGCAATATCTGTCCCGCGGGAGCTGTTTCCTCCACAGGTTTTTCTAGGGATGTTTGGTTCAACCAAAGCGGAGCTGAGAACGAGAGCGTAATGCACGTAATACAGGAGTTGCCTTGATACGTGAAACATAGGGCTCGGGCAACATAAGAGTTTAATCTTTGGGTTTGCCGTTTGAAAACAAAGAAATCTTGAACGGAAATCAAAATGGCGAGCCGCGCAGATTGCTAACGCGAAATATGAACAGCACTGGACATAAAAAATTTTGGAGAAGATTATGCCAATAAATACTGTTCAACATTTATAATATCTGTCCCTGTTGTACCAAAAATGTTTTATAAAAGATTAATAAATAAGTAAATAAATAAAAAATGAGAGTCAGATGGTCTAAGCCAGGAGTCAAAAACAAAGCGCAAGAACTGAAAATTCAAGACTTGCCACAGCACGGAGGTAAAGTAATTACAGTGCCAGTCTTGAAACCACTTAATTTACGCATCATACCAGACAAAGATTCCTCGAATCCTGCCTCGACTATCATCATGACTCTTCCACACAACATATAGAAACGTCACGTCTGCATACATGAAGACCGAAAGTCTAGGACTAAAAATCCAGTCTTCAGAACCCTTTGCTTCTCGTACGAAGGCCCCGCCCGCAGGCTTAGAGAAGCAAAAAGTGCTATGGGGAAGGGCATTTCGAATGGCGGGAAGCGAGCCGGAAAATTTAATGTATACCGGTGACTTAATGCAATAGATATCTTCGTGGAGCGTCTTTCTTTGCTGTTCGTTTGTTTTTTTGCTTGTTTTTGTCTTTGCTCGGTACGTTTTGCGAGCAATTTACATTAATTTTTAGAGAATTAAAATGTATATCGGAATAAGTGAAGAATCGGACTACTGACCATTTCTGCTGCGAAGTATTGTCTGTGTTGATGGCAAACTGCTTTTCCTTTCAGGCTTTCAAGTCACTTTAAGACCAACACAGATCCAGAAACAATTACTCCAAAATGGGAGCTCAGCTTTATCTTTTCAAATATCCCCGAGAGTGAGGTCGGTGAATGACATTTTGTATTCTAACGGTAGCAGTTGTCAGTGATCTCTACAAGCCATATATTAACCCTTTGACACAGTATTGTACTTTTTATCATACTTAAGTAACCTTTATCTTCTAGACCTTGTCGTTTTTCGGTCTTTTTAAAGACCCAACAATGCTTGCGGACTGTCGCTGTTCTGTCTCACCAATCTATATTCAATTATAATAATAACTATAATCAGAATAATTTTTGCTACATATTTTCCATTCATAGCTAGCCACTAGGACATTGGAAGTAACTTTATGGAGTGAGGACCAGAAGAAACGCAACGTATTTCTCGGAGAGGTACTAGGCACCAGTGATCACTTTTATCCCAACCAAACGTCCCTCCGATCATTAGAAAGCTCGAATCTGTCCCAAGCCTTTTAGCCACGATTTTAGCCAGAAGTCCATAACTAGAAGTCTACATCTCTGGTAATAGGCTTTGAGATATGTCTTTCGCGTGTACCTCGCGTTCCTCGCGTGTAGGCTATTTTTAGAACAGCTTTGCCGCGAACAAGTAGCCAATCACATTGAAGTATTTTTTAATTCGCGCCTTTGATTGGTTGCTTTGGTTGAACAAATTTTTGAAGAAAAGCAGAACTGCAGAGGACGAGTGAACTCGAGCGAACGGCATTACGAAATTTCTGTTTGTTGGTCATCGTAATTTCCGTTTTGTGAGGATTAAATCGTCCGGACAAGAATCATCAGGCCATCTTTCATCGATGACGATATCATCGAAAGTTGTAAAAATTCGGAGCATCCAAATAAGCGAGAGGACCTCAGTGTTTTGGAGTCAGAATACGAAATGGCCGCGGGCAAGATAGACTAATTCCGAGTCAAATTCAAAATGCGAAGACACTAAAGATTAATGGTACTCTCAAGATGAAGACAGGCATTAAGAGAGCAAGTGTATTTTGGCACAGGTTCGTTGCTATTTTGAAAAACAAAACCGTGGTCCCTGAAGCGCTCAACATCGAGCGCGGAATGGCAGAATGAACAGAATGAAGTTTGATTCGTTTGATAACAACATTCAGAGAAAACGACAAGTTTGGCGAGTTTCGCATATTTTTGGAATTATAAGGACGGCATGAAAACAAAAGACTGACTAAGGTAATGTACTTGTTTTAATATGAATAGAAATACGAGTTTAATTCATCGAACAATGATGATTTCATTCACATCCGTCAAAAGTTTAATTCAAGTTGTGCTTCTCGGGCACTTCGCAGTGTGCAGCTATTGTGTTGTGTATGTTGTTCAGTATTTTAACACGAGGATATGCTGTACAAAATAAAGACACACTTAACTACTAAAAGTTTGGGGAACTTCTGCTCATAAATTCTCTCGTAAATTATAAAAAGTCGACCTGTTTGTTTTGTGAGTTTGTCTACGGAAACCCGGCGACGGGTTGCTTTTTCACTCGCCTTCAAATGCCACTGAACAGACGTTTGAAATCACTATCTACGATACTACTTCTGTCGAAATGTGAGAATTAAAGAGAATGGCCTGTCAAGTGTTTTGATGTGATTTGATTTATTTCACCTGCCACTTTCCAAAATATTCGGCCGCAACTTAGAACTCCAATCGTGTCGAAATAGTGGGTTACGTCATTTTCTCGCGAGACATCAGTTTCTAAAAATAGCCTACACGCGAAAGACATAGCACGCGCCCCAATACCGGATGTAGACTTCTAGTTATGGACTTCTGTTTTAGCTTATTAATTAAAACAACAACAATTCCTTAAAAAGAAACATCCATTCGAAATACCAACTAAATTATAACATATTAAGGCCTAAAAGTTAAGTTACCTGGAGTAATTCAAAAGAGCTTGAAATAAATTCAAAAGATAGTTGCTACCGATAACATTAAAAATAAATCAGTTTTGACTATAACAGTTAACAAGTAACGGGATGTAGCTTTGCTTGCAATGGTATGGAAAACGAGAGCTCGAGACTGTAAGCTTATTAGTACAGCAAGTTTCCTGGAATCAGTTTTATAGGTATAGTGTTCTAGACTGAGTGTGTATTGGCTTGGAAAATCCGGATTTAGGATTTTCCAATAAAACACCAAATCCATAAACGGATTTTAACGCACCGAAATCCTTCTCCAAGGTGGATTTTATTGAGAAATCCAACCTTAGATTTCATTGTGGATTTAATCTATTCACTCTTGCGCTGAGCCTTAGAACTGATCGAAAGACCATCACTGCTTTGCTTTTGTTTGACGCATATGATTTCATTTTTAGGTTCTCCTGAAACTGACACCAGAGATCTTGTGTAGTGGTGCAGAGTGGTATGATATCGTGGATCACGATGAGTCGTCCAGTTTCCTTCCAGTTCCAATGCCTCGTAGACATTCTCTTAGTTACCAGGATCCCATAAAAGAAGGTAACTCTAGATGTGGTTTATGCATTATACAATCTTGATTGCAAAAATATAATCATTGAATGTGCCTAAGGAACTGAACTCGGGGTCGTTGGTTTTTTAAGCTGGCTTCGTATTTTCAGATCCAGTGGACTATCCCTTTTTTTTCTTCGTGCTATATGAAAACTGGTCAGCAAACTCTGTGCGAAAATTTACGCTCTTGTCACTGAAGAAGGTGAAATTTTCTGAAGGATTCGAGCGTTCGAGGCTAACCTATAGAAGGAGAGGAACACACTGAATGTACATTTCTCCGCAACAGTACGTTATCAGTTGACATCACGTGGTATTTTGTCCCCGTGATTTAAAAAGCATTTTGAGAGCAAAATGGCAATTTCAGCTCGAGTGGTCACTTTTTTACCCGGAACGTTTTAAACGTAAGAATTATCTTTGAAATGATAAATTTTGGAAGTACATGTACACAAAACTGACTTCGCTTCATATTATTTTCTTTTGATTTCTTGTGAAAGGTTATAGTTTTCCGTTAGATGCTAACGGAAAAGCCAGGAAATGCAGCAATTCGGGGTACAAAATCGTCAGCCGTAGCTTAAGCACGGTTAACATTTCAAGATGTATCCCGCCTTCCATAGCCATTGACAATGGAAAAAATGACATCGCTCTTCATCATAGAAAGCAGAGACGAGCTAATTCCGTCGTCACAATGGAAGCGTTCCACCCTAGAAGTAGTAGAGCGGAGTTCCCCAAAAAGGAATCTTTTCGGAGAAGATTTTTAGGTGAGAGTAGTCGCTGTGCTGTATTGACGCTGATGAAACTAGGCATCTATAGGGATATATACTTGTTTCCATTTACCTCTGTTTCAGAACTATTAATTGCTGTGTATTGATTTCATGTGAGTTACAAAATGTCGAATATGAGCCGCGGTGACCTGGTGGTTAGCGCGCTGGCCTGGATCGAGAGGACGGGTTGTTTGAGTTCTAGCGGGGGTCACTGTCACAAGACAGATTACTCTAACTTACAGTGCGTCATCCCAATCAAAAGTGTAAATAAGTACCAACGAACTGTAAGAACAACCTGGCGAAATTCGCGGGTAGAGAGGAGGGGAGGGGTGGGTATGGTGGTCCTAGTCGCTGCACGCTACAGAAACTGCCAAACTTGCAAATGCAAAGAGATTGGTCGCAAAGAGAGATTGTTGGAGGGTTTCAAATCCAGGTATATTAATATAATTGAATGGATCGCTCTCTGTTGCCTTTTCGCACTGTTATCTAGGTGCCCGCCATCCCGGCAGCAGGGCACACTTTGAATTTAATTGCCAATAATACGCCGCACAAATTACGGATTGCTAAGATGATTGCACCACATCTTGCTTATCAAGATCTCTTACGCCAATTCCACAGAGTCATGTAAATGCAATTCGGCACCAGCCACACCCACTGCAAGCATTCCAACGTCCATGGAGGATCTTAGACGGAAAAGGGCGTTCACACGATCAACAGACATCGTAAAATCACCGGTTAAACTGTCGCAATATTTGTTACCGTTCAAATCTGAACAGGACAGTACTAATGACCAACGATCTGGAGCCAAAGAGGAAGGAGAGGGGAAGATAAAAGCAGCGCTGGGTGCCATGAAAAAGTATTTTGGCAAATGTGTCCTTTTGTATCTGTTTTAAAGTTGATAGCTTTAGATAACCGCCGGTTTTTAACAATGTCTTGTTTCACTTTCACAAAAGAGTTCCAGAAATATCAAGTTATCGAATTAGGATTTAGCCCATGAATCTGAGTACACATCCTTGATTTTTATTTCAGACTTCTATTTCTGTAAATAAATACTTGCCCTTTATGTTATATATTTTTTTCACATTCTACAATGATGACATGAAGTCGTCGAAGCGTATAATGTAACGTTTTTATCGTTAAATTTCCCGTTAAAATTTCTTTTAAAATCTAGTATTATTAGAACTGTTTGCCGCAAATCGTGAATAGCTACCGGCGAACTGTAAGGAAAATGTGACAAAATTACTGGGGGGGGGGGGGGGGGGGGGAACCTACGGTGGACTAACAGCCCATCGACAAGGGACGAGGGGAGCAGAATAAGCTCCTGAGCGTGTTAACATTAAAAAGGCAGTTTTATAATCCAACACCATTCTCTACAAATGCAACTGTGCTCAATACACATTAAAACTACTATACATGTTTTAGGAGGATTCATTTTGTTTTCCAGATATCCTTCAAATTTGCGAATTCGCTTAAGTAGACTGAATGTGAAGCAAATACCTCTCGCAGAATATTCCACACCCGGGTATACGAGCGGACATAAAGGTAAATAAAGTAATTTCATGTTTTAGTTGCGCTATCCACGATGCATAACAGTTTCTTTAACCCTATTCTGTATGAAGAATTTTGGAATTGCACAGCCAGCCTGGAGCAGGATAGGGCAATGCTAGCTTAGTTTTTGCCACTCTGCTTTTCAGATTTATCGGGTTATAAGTCTGCACCCGCAACACCAAACGTCACGAAATCATCCGAAGACATTCGAAGAGAGAGATCGCTAACCAACTACTTGCAAGTTCCACGAAGTCCTGGTGTATTGAAAAGTCCTTTGAGGCGTTTGACTACACCCCCTGTGGCTGAAATTGAAGAGCCAGGGTAAGTCGTAAAATCGACTTTACTTTCGACTCGCTACCGCAAGATGCTCAATAACCAATCATTCAAAGTAAACACCTTGTTTTTTTTTTTGTCGCTCAATCAGGAAGAAAATCGAAACAACTTGAAACGATTTACGCGAACTTTTCCGGACTTGACACTAGCTGTTTGTTGGAGTTTTGATTGGTGGTGGGGGTTGGTTTATTTGTATTTTCGTTTGTTATCATTATGTAAAAACATGCAGGAATGCGTAGCCTTGTCGAGTGAAGTGACGGGTTCAGTTGAACATCAGCCATCTACAATCGCTAACCACGCGTTTTTCTCCATGCTTTCTTTTTTAAACAATTTTTTAACAACATCCCACAATAATACACTATTTACAATGAACCATATACAGTACATTACTTATAACAACAAATCGCATTATACACTGATTTTAAGGTAGGGTTAAAATAGTAAGACTAACTCTAACTCTAAGGATTCCTCATACGTTCTCTGTACTGAATCTTCGATATCGTGCTTTTCAGTCAGTGTCACTTGGGCTCAATTAACTCTAAATGTGTGGCCCAATTGACTTTTAAAAGGTTTTGGCATATGGCACAGAGGTAAAGCATGACACGTTAAAATCTGGGTTTCGTATATAATGTTTTGAAAAGGAGTTTTAAGATCCCGGATTTCGGGATGTGTAGGTGCCAGTTTTTTGTATCCATTTTGTATATACTTTGTGTATTAACTCGACACTTTCTTACAACACTACTGTGCTAACTATGCTCGAACTGGAAATTAATTAAATCACAGAATTTGCAATTAACCTTCAAAAAGCCCTCCGTACTTAAATTAAATTCCTGATACAATACAATACAAATTTTATTGTCACCTCCCCATGGAAGCTTTTCAGAGACAATGGAAAAAAAATACAATAAATATATATAAATATAAATTGTCTGTAAAAATAAAACTATAAAACTATTTACAATGATAGAATAAAAATTCTTAGAACTACTGAAAATTGTCTATAATCACATGCAGAGTTTATGACATTAAAAACTGAGTTAAAAGACAAGCTTTTATTTTGCGTTTTAAAATAATAAGCCATTCACTCAATTTAACATGGGGTTTTAGTGCATTTCACAAAGTTACAGTTCTGTAATAATAAAAAGTAAGCCTAACTCTTCATGACATCTTATAATACACCAATAGCATCACGTGGTCAATAAAGCCATTCAGAATCGGTGTGGTGAATTTGAGCACCCTTTGCTAGCGCCTATTGGACCCTGAATCCCCAATTTCCTCTATAAGAAATGCCTGCAGGGGTAGTTGAAGTTGCATTTAACGAAACATGTCCTTGCCTTGGCGATGCTGAATAACAACTACAGTGGGACTTACAGCGGTAACCCTACAGTGAGTCTCATAGAGGCAACCCGGGATTAGAAACCGTTTCCAGCCGACAAGTGCAGTAATAAAGAAAGAAGATGACTCCAAAAAGCAGCCTGCGGTACTCAACATTTGAGTCAGATAGTTTTATAATATTTCAGTTTTTAAGCCGAAATATTGCGTTTCTTTCAAACGATGGAAAGTTTTTACAAACAAGTGTAGCTTATATATATTACAAGAATAAACATCACACACATAATTCTGCAAAGAATAAAATTAACAAAGCGAAGAGTTTCAACAAAGTTCTATGAAAACAATGCCAATTTCTTAGAGGCTTTGACCCCGGTGTTCAGGCAGGCTTGGGTTTGAGAGTTTTAATATAGAGGTATTCCAAGAAACAAAGCTGATAGAAATTATCAAATTACTGTTGGTCGTGAGAATTGAAGAACCTCCGTAGTATAAAATTGTGGACGTGATGGTTTGTTGATGACCTTTTTTAGATTGTGTACTTCAACAGTGTGCCTAAATTGTTCACAAGGTTGACAGTGCATGGCTGAGTTGTGATCAGGGATTACGTGTTCATCAAGGCGTTTTGCCAATATAACGGGCTTCGCATCCTGGTGAAGTTGATAGATAACATGCGACTAAGGTTGAACGGGATGGGATCTTTTGTGCTACAGACTGATGATAGCATTCTGGTTTATATAGGTTATCGTTGAACTGGGAATTAGATGCAGGGTAAGAATTTCCATAACCGACACTGGTATTTAACAATCCAAAGTCTTGTTCACAGCCGAACATTCTGCTCGTCTCGCAGTAAGTGTTTATTTTTAAAATGACGCTAATCAAGTTAAAAATGAATTCTAGAACTTGCTTCAGTTTTCCAAAGCCGGCCTTGCAGACTCACCTTGCTAATGTGGATGGGCCGCACGAAGCCATTCTGAAGGAAGGTCAAGTGAGTGGTTGTACCAGCGGACAAGACGAAGGTGCAGATAAAAATGATAGCGACTTTCTTTGTTTTATATTTATATATGACAGAGAATTAAGAATAAGATTTTTATCTATTTTTCCAGCATATAAATGAAGAGAGAGGCCATGTTTTAACTACTGAATTTTAATACTCGCTCAGAATATGACAACACGCGCGCTGACGTTGGCTACTGGCGAATAGTTCATAATGGCACAGCCACTCCTTGTTTTAAGTTATGTTTTATGAATTCTTCATCCTCACACTATACTAAATTAGATAAGCCGAGATAAACACGGCTTCTTCAGCTTTTAATCTCCGAGACGACCTAACAAGAGTCGTGTAACATGACACAACTTGTCCAAGTTTTATTGTGCCGACCTGGAAACTAACAAATTCGCTCTGTTCGACAAATTAAAGTTCAACAAACTACGTTTTGAAATTAATGAAACGATCCTAGCAGTGTGAAAGCAAATTAAGAAATTGCATTTTTTTTTTCCGATTCTGCTTATGGCTCCGATGACTCCATCACTTTTGAGCCAGTGAAAACCAGACTGACGGAGTCGCAAGCAGAAGTGGAAGAGCAAACCAGTCACAATCTTAGCTCTCAGGTTCTTTGAGTATTTCTTTCAATGTAGGATCATAATATAAGCAACGAAATCACAAGCGGATCGGAGTCGGAAACTTTGCTTATGTTTCCGTCGGTTTGGTTTTCACTAGATCATAACGCCTGATTGCGACTCCAGCTCACGGTCGCTAGTGAAAATTAGCCTTTACAATTCTTTGATTCGAACAAGAATTTCAGCGCCTCTTGGAAATGAAGTGATAAAATAGCAAAAAAAGCTTGTCGATTACCTTTTTCGTAATTTCTGGCACGTTACCATGGTAACTTTCTTCACAGAATACCAACCTCAAGCGACTTTACCTGAAAGTTCCCCCTTGGAGAACGTAGCACAGGCCTCGTGTTCAAACACCAACAATGAACGGCAAATACCTCTTATTACCATACACCCCTCAAGCTCTCGCGAAGTGCTACATTTTGGGGAGACTAGTACAGAACACAACAAACCAGAAACAGAAGAAGAAGCAGAACAGCCAGCGGAAAAGAAGGGAACCATGCACGCTTTGAGAAAGTAAATTAAAGTTTTATTCTTTGTCTGTAGCGCGCTAAACGTGTTTGAAAACGCAAGCAAAGGTTTTAAATTCTAAGCAGTGGAGTGCGCGCAGAAGGGGCTTTCTTTAGTTGACCGTGTTTGAATCCACCGTTGAGTGCCAAGATTCCAGTTACACCAAGAGACTCTCTTTAATTTAGAGGTAAAGTGAACCTCAGATCGGATGAATCTTAACTCAAATTAAGTTTTTTTATATGTGTTATTTATATATAAAATAGCGATTTTTCTATTACCTTCGGGCTAACTTTGTTTTATTTATTTTTGTCAAGTAAAGCGAGGAAAGGAGGATGTCGTTTTCGCCCCCTCCCAAAAGAATTTCACTAATTTTCTTTTCTCGATGAGGCCTGGCCGGGGACATCGTGTTGTGCCCTTGGGCAAACACTTTACTCTCATAATGCCTCTCTCTACCCAGGTGTATAAGTAGGTACCGATGTATTCGAAATACGTTACGGGATCGGGGATAAGTGCCGGGTTAATGGGTCAATGGGCTCTAACACATGATCTGAATTGTAACAGACACGTCGCATGCAGTCTGATATACTGTGCACATAAACAAACAACACCGAATTTATTGGATGAGATACTTTCTTTATTGGAGCCTGTATGGTGTAAAGTAGCATCTATCTGTAGCAGCTTAAAATGAAAGACCTGTCGAAACTACCGTTCTAATCCCAGGTATTCCCGAAGTTTAATGCCTCGTTCATCGAGTCTAAAATCATCTGAGAAGATGTCCTTGCATGGCGAAGATCCTATAAAGGGCGTGATTGGACCGGGCCAGATGAGACGAGGGAGTTATCAAGGTAGTTATGGTAATTTTGTAGGGAAGGATGCTGCATCTCGTTTCCGGCTTAATTTTTCACTTGAAAGACCCCTCAAAATACTTAAATGAATCGACCGTTTAGTGGGCCTGTTCAAAATATTTCGAAAGCTCTTTTTTTTTAAAAAGAAACTGCCATTAAGGTATTAAAACACCTTCAAAATGCATTAATAATTCATAAAGAAAATACAAAAGAAAGTAATGTTTAATGAGTGTCTTTATATCTGATAAAGACACGGCTAAACTCTACGTCCAATTTTCTAGCCCTAAATAAAACTAAATCTAAACATAAGTGCAAGAATGAACATAACTTAATGGCAGTTTCCCCTACCCTTTCGCACAAAAGAAATTCCTTTTGTGTACCTCCAGCCCGGAAGAAACCCCTTTCGGGCGGAGCCTCACCGTAGAATCCACTTTTGGGAGTACCCCGGGGGTTTTGTTCGTCAATTTCCACTTGTACACTTGAAATTTGTCGGGTTTCCTTTGGTTTGAGCAGTACACTGTAAGAGAAAATAATCCATAGGCGAAATGCAAAGCTGGTGAAATGCGTGACCATTTGCTTTCTTTTTAGGTCATGAGCTTGGCTACATTCGAATTGGTTTGCTAGCAGTACGTGGAACGTTTGAAGTAGAAATCATACGAGGTGTTAGTTTGATGGTTCCGGGTGACCATCCACCAGGTAAACAATGCAAATGTAGGCATATGTGCATTTTTTCCTCTCAAACTCATAAGCCCACGCTTTTGCGATAATCACAAGCCGGCATATTAGGAGGCAGCGTGGCCGAGTGGTTAGAGCGCCGGACTCTTGAAATCCGGACGTCCCGAGTTCAAGTCGCGTTCTGACCACTATCTTGATCTGTTCTCGGTTATCCCGAGTTCGACCCGCTTTGCTAGTTAATAGCCAACTGGTCTGCCTACTGCGAGCTGGGATTTTTAACCATGTTATGTTATTTAATATGTTATGTTTATTTGGTGAGTATGAAATAACCTGAGAAAAAAAACAAGCATAGCACTTGGCTTTTGACGTGACTCCCATCTGCAATGTTCATCGGAGTTTCTGCGCTTGCGTATGTCGACTTGTGCTTATGCCTATTGCATGTGTCAATATTCCTCGTGGCTATGCTTGCGCTTATGCTTGTGCATAGCTCATTAGTATGAAAAAGGCTTTAAAGATCTCTTACTGGTCTCCTATCACTTCTTATAGTATAAGTGTTATAAGATGAAAACACGGCAAACAACTGTCCATCGAAAGCAACAACAATTAATCTAATCTACGGAGAGTATCATGCAGGTACTTTTATAACTGTCCTGAACGCGTTCGTTTGGTAGTGATCAGGTCCATTTTGTTAGCGCGTTTCACTGCTTTGGTCGTCTTTGGGGTCTGTTTTGTGAAACCAAGGTTTGCGCTCTTTTGACCAGGAGTGCAGTTTGTTCTTTTGCCTTCTGTGCAGCAGACGGCATGTTTGTGACGTTGGTTTTCTTACTTGGCTTCAGTTGTCCGTGGTTTCTTCGTAGCATTTTACTTTCTACTTTAACATCGCGTGTCTGGTATCTTTGACTCTCTATGATACTACCTTTCCTCCTGTCTTGTCCTTTTGTCCACTCCTTCGTCTCTTGTCCACTCCTTCGGATTTGTTTCTTACCATTTCGCTGGGGTTAAGTTCATCCAGATCATTAACAGTTCTGCAAAATAGACTTGAGATTTCTTGACTTTTTTAGTCTTTTCGTCTTGGACTTGTTTAACAAGTTTCGGGGTCAACAAATTCAATTGTGAGAAAGTTAGCTGAGTTAAATTCTTAACACAGTCACTGATAATCCATCGGGACTCCCCATCGTGCCTACTTTCTTTGCATCAGATCAATGGTTTCAGCTGCGGGCTTGGTTTCTTGTTTGGTCAAATCCAATCACCGTAATAGTCAATATAGTGTCCTTTATTCCATTCGAAGATGTCACGCTCAACTTTCGACCAAGGTCTGTTAAGAATTCTTTAGGTAGTTTTACAGTCAGCGTCGTCACTTCTCAATAGGGAGCTTTTTTCGAGGACAACGCCTGGTGAAAAATGAATTTATATTTTACTCTAGAATCTCGCGATTATTCAGATGTAGTCAGCGTATCTGTCAGTTTAAGAACTGGCTCAAGCTAAATGTGTAAAGACAGCGTTCAACTCCAAGTAGAAAAATCAAAAATTTGCCGTCGTGGTTCACGTTGTCCAGAATACGCAGAATTGGGTCATTTCACGTTGTTGTTTTGCAGAGAACGGCTAGGAAATGTATCAAGATTTCAAACGCACGTGCAGAGCTATTGTTTTGCTCATTAAACCTTTTGTTTGGTGACGTTCTCGTTGCCGTTGCCGTCGTAGTTTGCTTAAGCTCCCTAATGTAATTGGGACGCCTCTGTTTTCATGATGCCGATCACTGAAAGACAGTTCATCTTTGATGGGCCAGAATTATTATAGATGAATTTCAGCGGGTAGGTGTAACTGTCCAGCTTTCAGATATGTGGTGGATTACTGACTCTAGGACGCTGTACATGTCCTTGGCTACTTCTTCTGCAATTTCAATTAGGTGGCTTGTCACACTTTGATCTTCAATGACAGGTTTTCTGAAAAACGTAAAAGGTAGGTTGCAACACCGAGTAATCTTCTCACGACATCTTTATTGGTTGGAGACGTCATGGATTGGATATACAGTCTTGTTTCGTCGGGTCAGCTTTGACTCCCTTCTCTGTCAAAAGCAAACCCATGTAGATAACTCCGTATTCGACCGCTGGAACCTTTCCATGTTGAATTTGATGTTCTTCTTTGAAATATGTCTAGCGAAGCCAGCAGTTCTTTGTCGTGCATGGTTGGATGTCGCCTTTTCAATAGTGTTGCCATCACCCCAGATAAGGATGTCATCAGCTTCTTGAATATCCCGCGTATGAACGAACCATCGATCGAACGCACCAAACTTCTTTATTAAATGCTCCAAGAATATGAGTGCTGCCTACGCTGATGCTCCGGCAGCAATTATATTCTCAGTTGCCTTTCCTCCATGCTTGCTTTTGTATTAATAATTACTGACCCTCATAAAATCCTATTGTTCTCTCTCTGCATTATATCGGTGATTTCAACCTGAGAAAGTATTTATATTCAGTCAAGTCCAACTGTCTGAGGAAAACGGTGGCGGTCCTTTTTGGTAGCAGGGAAATTATCAGGGGTAATACTGAACGCGCTAAAACGCTCAATATTGCAGTAGGCTGGCAGCAATATTTTTAATATTGCTCCAGGACAGTGGTATTGCTTTCGTTACTTTTCCACTCAGTAATTTTTGAAAATTCGCGAATGCCATAATGAATAGACCACAAGAAGTACCATTCCAGGAGACGTATAAACAGAAACATTTTACAGTTTATTTAGTGCACATCTGAAAATGACAGTCTTTCTCACTTGTATGAAATAACAATTTTAGTACTATGAGTACTAATTACAACTGACTGATTATAATCTTCGTTCTGGTTTTCGTCTAAAACCTTTTCGCTTAACCCATGTAACCCCGTTTCTTCCCTTTGTTCACCATATCTTTGCTCAACATCATTGTTAAACAGTTTTCATTTTTTTCCTTGACATCTATTTCAGCCTTCTTAGGAGTCGCTCCCTGCAAGATATCACTTGCTTTTCTTTTAAGTGTTGATGAGGTACATTTATACTCCCTAACCCCATCACATGATCGGTGACCAGTGGTTTCTACACCACCTTCGTACAATCGTGTGGCACAACTTCGTCGAAGAGAATGATTTGTAAAATGCCCCTCAAATCCTGCTTTTCGCATGATATTCTTAACTACGTTCCCTAACGTTTCCCTCCCCATTGCTTTATTATAATACCATACGTCCCCTTTTGGCTTGGGCAAAGCCCGCAAATAGAACGCGTTGTCACTGATTTCTTTCGGCACGTGAGACAAGTATTTCTTATACAGCTCAACTGGGCAACGCTCTACATTGGTTAAATTCTTATATGCCCGAACAACTTTCCTTTTGATACGCAAATGGCTCAATCCACCATTATTAGTTTTACTGATATCCTCCATATACTGTAAGAATTCATTACCCGATTCGTCACGTTGTAGCGATAACTGTGAGTTTTTAAATCTCAAATTCCTGTGTTCCTGCACAGGTAGACCAAGCATGATATTTGCATATATTAAAATGGCGGTCTTTATATAAGAATTTGTATGGGTTTTTAAACGGGGAACTTTTGAACAATAAACTGAACCCCAGCGGAGAGGGCACGCTATTTTTGCTCGAAGTGGAAACAAACTGAAGCGCGAGCAAAAATAGCGTGCCCCTCTCCGGTGGGTTTAATTTGACTAGTGTCCAGTCTATTTCGTGCTATTTTGTTACTGTCGTGAGCCTCACGGCCTATATGGCAGCTATTTTGAACAGATTTTGGATTTTCAGAAGCGGCTAGTTGCTGCGGTAGACGAGGTATGAGCAAGTTGTTCTCAGGAAAACATTCGTGTGACATTATTTCATTCCCATGTGGATCCTTATGACAGCCGAAACTATTTTTGTGGGTGAAATTCGAGCTTATTTCAACACGTGTCGAACGCTAGAAGCGACTGAAGTGTCCTACCTTGTCATATTATTATACACGGTAATAGTAGCTAATAGTAAATAGACATAAAATAGCTCTAAATTGCTTGCAAACACGCTGTAACGTTAGCAAACGACACTGTGTTATGTTTCATCGACTTTATTTAGCAATTTCGCTTTTATTTATGTTCAAAAGTTTTCCGTTTAACAACCCATACAAATTCTTATATTAAGACCGCCATTTTAATATATGCAATATCATGCTTGGTCTACCTGTGGTTCCTGTCCAGCTCTCAGAGCAAACTGAATGCCAAAAATCCAGACCAAAGTGTGACAAAGCAGCTCTGCGTTCTCGCTCCCTAAAAACCCGTTTTCCCACAAATAGTCTTCCTGTTCGTCCGTAATAAGATTAGCCTTGTTATTCCTTGTCCAGCTTTTTCTTTCATTTGAAAATTCAAAGCTGAATTCAAACTTCTAAATTTACAACCTGTTTTATCAATCAAAGTTACATTTCTCTTACATTTCACACGTAAAAACGTTTGAATACTACTTATCATTTCATATAAAGTCTTTCCTGGATATTCTTGTCCGTCTTCTTTTCTAACTTCGGAAATAAATCGAGCCAAGACGAAATCCAGCTGCTCGTCAGACATTTCATCTAGATTCTGGTTTATCAACGGCTCACCACTATAACTCACTTTATTTACGGCTTCATTTCTCTCAACCATCCACTGATCAAAGACTTTCAGCACCCACGCCCATTTTCGACGACTTGAGTCTGACACCCAACTTTCTTCAAACTTTTCACACTCAACAGACGTAATTGGTTTTCTGAAACTTTGCTTTTCTATAAACAATAAAAAAAATCCAAGGAAAGCTATTCTTAGTCGTTTAAAAATGACCCCCCCAAAAATAAAGATTTAATTACCTTCAACGGCGGCGGCATTTTCCGACCTCTGGCTCTGCGTTATGAAAATGGCAGATTCGTCTTCCGAAGAATCCTCTATCCAGCTTCAAAACATGCAGTAGCAGCGCTTTGCCTTCCAACAAACAACTCAAAATAACCAAATACATTCCGTTATATACAATGCAAATTACGTTTGCATGAAATTCAGATGTGGAAAGTTACATAATCTTTACAAGGAGTTAACAATGACTGAATTGGGGGAATGAAAAAGGATTATGCAATTTGTATTACTACTAGACAATACACGCTAATTGCATTGTTGGTGTTCCAAAACATCAATGTGAAGGGGCAACTGAAATCGCCGATGTAACGCAGAGAGAGAACAATAAGATTTTATGAGGGTCAATAACTATAATAGATAATTACTTCGGTTCGCAACATTATTGGGTATAATGCAGGCAGCTTCGGCCTGCATTATACCCAATAATGCTGCGAACCTCAGTAATTATCTATTAAATATCACTGATAAGAATTGCGATAAATTTCTAAATGAGTTTAACTGTGATGTGGATTTTTTAAAGTCCCGTTTTGTGTTAATATTTCTGCACAGATACATATGTGAAGACATATCTGCTGCGAACCTCAGTAATTATCTATTAAATATCACTGTGATGTGGATTTTTTCAAGTCCCGTTTTATGTTAATATTTCTGCACAGATACATATGTGAAGACATATCTGATACAGGACCAAATGAGGCTTCTGAAGCGAAAAACGCCCATCACTCGTCAGAGCGTTAATCCAGTTTACAACTGTAAAATCAAATACCCTGGGCGTGATCTCAATAACAAGGAACTAATGGTAAAATTTCATATCTTTTTGCTTCCTTGCTTGCTTCCTTCTTTACTTTCTCGCGTTCTAATTTCTTTATTTCCTTCCTTGCTTATTTGCTGCCTTGCTTTTTTGTTTCCTCGCTTGATTTTGTCAATTAATGGCAATTGATTTCCATAAATTTGATCTCTAAGAAAATCAAAGTTGTACATCGTCGACAGACGTAAATTAATGTCCACGTTTTCCGTTCAACAGTTTATTTTGTTAATAATTGTTTTTCACCAGGTGAGCATATGGTGCAAGCAGGGCATATTTGGTCGTAAAGTGCTGCTTGGAGAAGTTCGCATTGCCTTGGGTTCTCTTAACCTTAGTGTTAAGCAGGTTTCTTGGTATAAGTTATTTATTGAGTTTCAATTGAGTGACGACTGATCATGAGAAGTCTGGAATCAAAAACCAACGTCGCTAAGTGATACCCATGCATGTTTATTTCAACATTATAGGCCAGTTGCAAAGGGAACTGGAGCGGTCTTCAAATTTTAACCAATCAATTAACGGACACCACCACATGAAAGATCACGCCGACTTTGTTCATTTTACAAAGTTTAATGCGTTCAGGTTGAACAGAGACCAAGTTGTGAACTTTGAAACACGGTTCAAAATCTATTGAAACGTCTCTAATTTTGAAATAGCATTATCCAAATTAAACCATTGATGAAATTCTTCTACACTTTTTTTATCAGTTTTGTGACAACTGTAAAATCCTGTCAAGGACCTACTACTTGGAATAGGCTGAGAGGAAAATCAGTATGTTCATGTCCATGACTTACTCTGTTCATCCTAAAAGCATCAAACTTGGTCAAATGACCAATCACTTCGTAATAATTATCTCATGTGGTATAGCTTCAGTTTATCGATTGGTTAAATTTTGCAGCTAGTCCAAGTTCCCTGTTCAGCTCCGAAATGGCCAGTAGAATCCCGCTATCTCGAACCCTCAAGGGAAACGAAAAATAGTTGGAGAAATGAAGGAGTTTGAGAAAGCTGGACATATATGAAATGAATAAATGAAAAAGCAAAACCAAGGGAAACGGATTTGAGTTCGAGATGACGAGGTTCAACTATATTTATTTCACACGAGGATGGATTTACACGGGGATCAATTATAGCAAATCATTACCTACCGCCTAAATGTCTAGTTCCTTACAAATAGTGAAATTTTAAATAACTGCTTTTGAAGTGTTCGAGAGTACTTGTGAGATGGAATAGTCTCTATACTCTCGCCAATAGTTCACTTAAAATACTACGTGAAGGACTGGATGTGTTTTGTATTTTTATCCTTTACTTTTTCAAACGAAAAATCCTTTCAAATATATTGACACAAAAAATTCCTTTATAACAAGCCCCTTCAAAATTTAACCACGAAAAAGGCCTTTTGCAAGCCCAGGGCTACGTTGCAGCTTGTATACGACTGCCACGAGCAGGACTTTGAAATGGCCGAGCACACGTATTCAAACTCTGCTCTCGTGTCATGGGAAAATCGGTCAAAACTAATTACAGTTCCCTATCCTTTCCACAATGAACGTAATATCTTCATTTTTGTTTTCTTAGTGCATTTCGTGCATGAACCAAGATACTAAGTTAGCAGTGGGGAAAATTGAAGAAGCGTACACAGAGATGTATGATCGAATAACTCGTTTTATTTGTTTCTTCGTGTGGAAAAATTTCATCAGGAATAATCCACTTTAAGCAGGACATAACATAACAGACATCAGTTATCTCACTTCATTCTCGTTAACCTCCGCGATTGTGAACATATATCTACAGGGTAAAAGAGAAATGAAATTGGTAACATGTACAATAATCCCAATAACCTTGCAAATGATACAGAAAAACCTTAAGCGTTCTAACAAATGGATAAGACAATTCATACCCAAACCTCAATACGAGATATTAGAAACATGACTCTTGCCTGTATAGGAAGGTGGTTTACAAGGATTTGATTTGTAAGGGTTTGTAGAGGTTTCAAGGGAAACATAACGGTTTTGCTTAATTTAAGGTAAAAATTCGAATGTTTTCTCAATAAAACTAACTAGCCCTGTTGCTATGTTGTGATTTCCTGAGCAAACTCCTCTTTTAGTAATAGTAGTTTATTATTCTTTCTCTTAGCAGCGAAACCCGAATGACAAGAACTCGCCTAGCCCGCTTAAAACCCGTCTGAATTCGAAGACCGGGCAAAAAATAGGTCCAAAAAATGTTGATCCATTCTACTTTTAAGACTGACAGTTTGAAGAGTGACCGTACACATACCTTACACATTGCAACCGTAGATCCTTATCTTCATACAGACGTGTGTGGACGTCCATGACTTTGGTCTAAAGCGGAGGAAACCAGCTGTGATCGGATACTTCAACCAACGTGTCTCTAAAGTGAATCGATCTGAATTCCCTGCAAAGATCTGTAAAAGAAAACATTGAAAAGGTGACTAAGCGACAGACAGAGAGTATGGACAGACAGACAAACTGATAGATAGACAGACAAGAAGACAAAAAGAAGGACACACAGAGAGATGGACAGACGGGCCGACAAACAGAAGGACACAGAGAGAGACAAACGGAAGGACAGACAGAACGACAGCCTAATATATATAATATCCGCGGTCCAAATAAATTCGTGGCCAGATTAGCACAGTTAGTTTCAAAGCTGTAAAATGAAATTAAATTGAAAATTATGCCAACAAATGTCAATATGCTACTTATCAAATATTTCGGGCATTACCCTTCTCCAGTGCTATCATTGGAATGGCATCCATCGAGACAGACCTACTGACTGACCTGCTGACTGACTAACTGACTGACAGTGAAGACAGACTAAAAGTGACAGGCTGACAGAGACGGATAGACAGAAAGACAGATAGACAGACCTTACACAGAAGGAAAGGACGTCTAAATAAGTTCGTAAAATCATGGTACCTTATCATGACCATCTTCCTGGTAGGGTTCCCATGATTCGCCTTCCTCACTCCATTCAAGCGTGTACAGTGTTACCCAGCTGTCCCTATCAGCACCCTGAGTCCCGATACCTTAAGATGCAAGCATGAATGACTAAATAAAGCTGACAAGTCATAGGGTACCTTAAGTTAAGTTATCACAGCTTTAAAGGTACCAAGGGCATGCCGCAAAACATCCCAATTGGGAAAAACGTCCCAATGTGCCAAAATGGGAAGTAGTGTCGCTAGCGCTACAATAGCAATAGGCCAATGTCCACAATGTCAAAAACCCAATGCAACACCCTGCTGCTTCTTGCCTACCGTGAGAGTAAAATCCACCTTTACCTGAAATTTTTCTTTCACCTCCAAAGTCTACAGTTATCCACTGAAATTCATCGGAATCTCCAGCACACCAGGCCTGTCCAGTGACTTGGCCACTACTGACAGCCGCCTGAAAACTGAGCTCCGAAGAACAGGCTACAAAATAATAGAAAATAAGGTAACATAATTAATTGGAACAGAATGCCTACAACTAACAAATACACATGTCAACTCCCAACATTTATAAACACTATTGCCGCAAAAAAGTAAATCCAAAACCATTGAGTCAAAAAAATTAAGAATATTAAGGGTTGTAGAAAATTACGTGATATTCTGCTTGTCCGAGAATCGAGTTTGAACGGTATTCCGTACTCGAGTTCTCCATCAAAATGTTCCACACAAATTTAGAGAGCACAGTATGGAAATGCCACTTTCAAGTTGGTGCCCATGCGGAGGGGGACCAACATGGCGGACGGAAATCAATTAAAACATTTGGACTCCACTTCTGCAATAAACGTTACAGTTTGCTAATACACCCTATTTCCAAAAGAACTGTGAGTACTCTGTTCTTGCTTACCAGGGAGGTCCTCGATACGATAAACTGCATTGGTTTTTCTCTTGCCCACCCCTTCATAACAATCTTTGGACGGCCCGTCTCTTGCAAATGTTTCACCAGCATTAGGCCCGCTCCAACACTCGCCGAAAAACTGCACCGAGAAATATTCCAGCCTATAATCAAAGGAAACTGTAAGGCTTCTGTAAACATGAACAATATGTTATACTTGTTATAACCAAAAACATCTCGCAACAGCAAAGTAAATTTCAGCTGTCAGTTTATATATGAGATCTAATGTCTACATTTTCTGATAGCTGAGAATTTGAACAGTTCATTCGTCCTTTGAATAGTTCATTCAGCTATTTTTCAAAGATGGACGAACGCAATAAACAACAACACATTACCTTCGGCGCAGAGGTGGAGCATCACTCCGCTTAAGTTGGCAAGAACAAATAGTGGGAACAAACGTTTTGCACGATAAGTCACAGGGACTCGTCCCCCCGTTGTGCCAAATTAATTTTGAAGGACTGATGTCTCAGAGACTTTGCCCTTTAATTAAATCATGTTTGAATTTGTGGGACAAGATTTGTAGTTTACTCGAGGGGACTTCAACCGGCAATATTCGACTATTAGACTGTTGCATGCTAATGGACTATTCGCATGGACTTCTTTCCTCGAGTATGCCGACCTTATCTTTTTCAAGACAAATATCTGCATGCAATTCAATGTGGAATCAACGATATTTATGAAGGTCTGAATAGAACAGTTGACACTTGATTAAGTGTCGATAAGTGATCTATACAATAGAACTCTATAATTATTTAACTGGTGTTAACTGCAGGAATCTGTTCAATGTGCAATGGCCTTTAAGTTGACGTAACATAACGTAATTCAGCTGTTTGCAGCCAGATAGGGAGAAACCAACTAACCTTCTTTTCTTTGCCTCTTCTGCGCATGCCTGCACTGTTTTTCTGAGGTTGTACCAGTCAATGCCCTTTCTCTTGTTGGCGATCAACAGCGGCAAAGGACGAGGTTTTTTCCCGGAGTCCTTGAAACAGCCAATAGACACCCATGACGCAGGTGGGACTGTGAATCATGAAAAGATTAGCTAATTAGCATTCATTTCCCCCATTCGAACTAAAAGGCGCCTATCGCCTTGTAGTATACACGTTGGATTCAACATTGGGAAGTCTACGTTGAATCCCTGCACGGGTTCTTTTCGGGTTCTCTGTATTGCGGTCTTAGGCAAGATACAACTTTACCCTAGCATAACTTCCTTCGAACTCTTGGAGCTACGTGACAAAATACTGGGTACATGGTCACCTGCGATTGACCACTAGCATCTCATGCGGCCAGGCCGAGTAGAAATTCTCCGTAGCAATACTAAGCACTTTACACCAGCTAGGGACGAACTTTAACCCAACGTACATGAAAAGCATAACACCTAAACTTGTTTTTTCATAAGATGTTGACCGTTTATGATATACTAGAATACAAAAAGGCGGAAGCACAACAAAAAGGTAACTTTTAATCTTTATGATGGAACCCGGGACCTCCGGATTAAGGAGGTCCCGGGTTCCATCTAGCTATCTCGAAGCTAAGTGCATGACCACTATAAACAACATTTACATTTTTTTTTTTAATTTTTTACATGATGGCACTTTTGCTTGTGCTTATACTTGTTTTGGTCCTATTTTTGCCACAGGGATGCATGAGCCATGATATGTCTCTTAAGACTGCGCTTAAACGTTGCTTGTCTACTCTTCCATGTTGTATATAAAACGTGCAATTCTTTAAAAACCACTTACTATGATAAACAGCTCTTGCTAAGCACTCAGTGAACTTATATTGTTAGCTTACTTACTTCCTGTTGTTGGAGCCACTGTCGTGATTACAGGCTCAGTGGTTGGAGCGAGAGTAGTGGGTTTGTTTCCTTGTCCACCGCTTACACCTTCGATTAAAAGGAATCGAATCATCAGCACAGTCAGCTAGCTTGCTGACATTTGGGGACAAGAGCTGAACCGCAGCGGTGGTCAGAAATATGTCTTTGAGCGCGTATAGTTACGTCAGAAGCGTGAACGCAAGAAAGGCAGAATGCTTGTCAGTATAATTTCTGCCTTTTTTTGATCTGAGTAAAACTATCAGCCAAAAGTGTTCCCTGACACTATTGGGCTCATCAGCTTCGCCGCAAAATGTAATAATCGCCGCAAAATGTAATACTAACGCAAACTGTAATAACAATTGCCGCACTGTTGTAATAATAACGCAAAATGTAATAAAATTGACGCAAAATGTAATAAAGTTGTTAACGCAAAATGTAATAACTTTTTAACGCAAAATGTAATAAACGTTCTAACGCAAAGTGTAATAACGCAATATGTAATAACTCGTAAAATATATTTTTCTGCTATATTACTTGCGTAAAAAACAGTATTAAACCTGCGTCATGCGTTTTATGTAGGTTGCCACGATTTGTTCGGAGTTTGCAAAACGTTGCGTAACCTAGGTTTTCATAGCTGACATACGTGTTTCGTTGCAAATTGTTTCTTGCGGAATATCTTTTAGCTTACTCGGCCTACGGCCAAGTCTAAAATAGAGTAAAGAACATGCATGTCTTTATTACATTATATACCGGCTAAGAATGAGATTTTTATTTTATTTTATTTGTTTTTATTTCATCATTGTGTAATATTGTGTAATATATATATATTTTATGCAAAAAAGACGTCAATTAAAAGTAATTTAAAAACAAGTTTAGCCAAACAATTTATTTGGACTACGTCCTCCCGCGGACAATGCCCTCATAATTGATCTCTTTAAAAAAGACGAATTTTACAACTTAAAGGCAATGAACAACACCTGCGGCACTACTTAAGTTGCAAAGCGATTTCATTTTCTCCCACTTGTTTCGTGTGACTAGCGCAAACAAAAGTAATCTAGCTTCCAATTTTTTTTATTTATCAATAAAATCAGCACAGTTCATTAAAGAAACCCACGATTATCGATATCCACAACGGGGGTGGGGGGGGGGGGGGGGGGGGGAGGGGGCGTAAAGTGCCAGCGTTGGCTTTGAACGTTTATAACTTTAACTTAAACAAACGCTGCCAAACTTTGCGAGTTTATGTAAAATTTATCTGGGATTAAATTGGTAGGATAGGTTGTTGTGTCTGGAACTTGACATTACCATGGCAACGTCATTTTGACAGACATGTTTTTCCAAATTTGTAATTTTTTGTGATTCCATTAGTGAAAATTAACTTTAATTCAATTATTTTCACCTCTTTTAGTTTTTCTCTGCACAGTTTTACAGGTCTTGAGTATTTTCAGTAATTTTGGGCGGTTTCTGACGTTTTGGAAAAATTTTGAAATCCAAGATGGCGGATCCAAGATAGTGGCTGTTTTGACATCGTGATGTAATTGTCACGTGATGGGACGTCATCATCACACGTGACGTATATAAAAAGATAGATTTTTGGACATACTATATATCCTGTACTATATATCCCCCCGCCGGTCTGAAAAGATCCAAAAAAGTCCGGTCTGAATAGGGTTAATCTGTTAAGTTATCATTGTTCTTTTTCAAAATACGATTGATCACAAGTTTATTAAAAACCCACTTTGGCTTCGTCTTAGGATATATTACATATTGCGTTAGAACGTTTATTACATTTTGCGTTAAAAAGTTGTTACATTTTGCGTTAGCATTTTTGTTACATTTTGCGTCAATTTTATTACATTTTGCGTTATTATTACATTTTACGGCGATTATTATTACATTTTGCGTTAGTATTACATTTTGCGGCGATTATTACATTTTGCGGCGTAACAGGGGGTTTGGATGCATGGGCTTATAACTGGGGAAGTGGGCATTTAAAGGATTGTATCTTTATTTATTATGTTCGCTTTAAAACTTACAGTCTTCTCTTTCCTCTCTCTCGTCACCACACTGCATTGGTATGCCATTACAGCTACCCGCTTGTTCGATTTTCTTGAAGCCATTCGACTCGTTCTTAACTCTCACTTCAAGATAGCAGTTCGTCTCAGAGTTGAAATTCGTCTTCGTCCAATTTCCCCAAGAACAAATGATCTGGTTGCAGTTGCCTGAAAATTGCAAACGTATCCATTAACGTTAAAAAGGATTATTTGTTTGTTCCCGTCACAGTAATAGAAGTGTTATCATGCTCCCCTTCCTCGAAACCTAAGATTTCTTTTTAGCCGTCTTCACGGTGTTTGAACATGCATCACGTGGTATGTTTGGTTATACCACATGATTAACGTTTTTCATGACGCGAGTCGCCGGTTGTGCGCGGCAAAAAGCATTCGTTCGCTAGCGACATTAGTAGCAGTTGCGACCTAAAACTGCTGAAACTGAATGAAAGTTTAGTCAAATAAGTACAAGTATGATAGGTAAGTTCGAATGGTCACAACACGTTTTGATAGCACTGATGACAGATTCTTTACTTACACCACGAGAAATACTACGAAGATAGCTGGTCGTTCGAAGGAAACTTGACTGGTTTTCGTCAGTTACGCTACAATGTACCAAGCCTTGTCACGTAAAAATTGTTGATCGCATGGTACAACAAGATGTACAACGTGACGCATGTTCAAACACCGTGAAGACGGTGAAAAAAGGTGGGTGTCGCGGTCTACTGGGAAGAGAAGTAGGTGGTTATGACGGGAATAACGAATTTATCCATCCCCTTAGTCATGTTATATACTGATTATGCTGTCGTCAAAGAAGTTTTGGCGTCCCATAATGGAGCTCAAAATTAAAACCTGTTTGGATAATTTAATGTAATTAATTTTAATTTATTCCGATAATTTAACGCAGGCAGTAACTGAATAAAGCTTTATTAAGTTGACATATTGGAGCACCGAAATTGTTATTGAATGTCTTGCATTTTTTATTTTTCAGTACTTTTGTTTCACTTTGTTTAATTTAGTTATATTTCATTTTTTATTCTTTGGAGCTTTTTACTACGCCTTTCAATAGCATGCGAAATATAAAGTTCAAACCCAACTAACGATTGCGTATTTCGCTGACGTCAATATCATCATTATGGCTGACAGGCAACGAACATTGGAAGGCAGAAACAAACAAAATGAATCGCAATCCACCAATCACAATCGACAGACGTGATCTTTGGACCGAAGTGAACTTCTGTTTCCTGAGAGGTATGCTTACTGTAGATGACTGATGGTAGAGAAAACTTAAACTGTTGTTATTAAATTTAGAAGAGTTCGCGTGTTATTGAAAGGCGCAGTAATTTACCAGTTTGGAAAAGAGTGGTAATGCAACCGCATAACTTCACGTAATATATCAAACACGACAGGCAGTGTTTCATCGGGGTATCCAAACACCAGTATCAATCAGCCTAGTATCAACTTCCCGTACTTACACTTTGTACGAGTTTCCTCTCGAATAGCAGGACAGGACTCCAGGCCATCACACGTTGCCCGTTGAATCCATTCCTCGGATTTGTTGTAGTCACGTGTTCGAATCTGAACGGCGCATCCTACATCCGGGATCTTCCCTGACCAGTCACTCCAGTCCTTGAGCACACAATCTTCCCGATAAGAACAGTTACCTGTAAGCAGAAATTAATTAAACCTCTAAAACAATCTGTTTGTTGTTGTCAAGCAGTTGACACTAGTGCATGAAGGGAAGGGAAGGGTTTGAATGTGGAGAATAAGTATCTTGAACTTGGATTCGATAGGACCAAAAACCATCCAGCTTTATTTCCTGTTAAAGAAGTTACTTCAGGGATGGTGAATCTTATCTAACTCTTGCAAGTTCAATCATATGATTGTTCGCAGTCTGAATCAATCTTCCGAATCTTTTCAGTGAAACATTGGTTTCTTCGTTATTTGTTTCATTATTACCAATTCCCTATTCCGTGAGTATTTTTAAAATTTTCCGCCCTGTTGCCGGAGGTGCGAATATGGCCCGAAAGAAAATTCTTGTGTGGGAAAAACTACCATTGATGTTAAAAAATTCCGTAAAATCACATTTGTGTAAAGTTTATGCATATGCATCATCATGAATTAAGATGTCTGGCTGTCTGGAGGAGATTCTACTAATCCACTGTAAAGGGATGCAGCCATGTGTACAAGCATAAAGTTGCGTGGAGTCGAGGTCTTCTTTGGTCAGGCTTTATATTATTATAAAGCAATTCTCCTTACACCATTGCCTTGTTTCAGATGGAGCGGCGGGACAGCTGGTCTGCAATCCACCACAGTTTTCGGCCTGGATCTTTTCTTGATGTTTCGAAGTTACATTCTTGGTTCGTATTTGTTGTGCACATCCATCTTCGGGCAATTCACCCTGCCAGGCATTCCAGTCACTGATGTCGCAGGTGACATAGGGACATTTGCCTGAAGACAATAAGAGTCAAAATCGTGTATTAATCTACAAGCAGACTACATGCGGGTACATAAATAGTCCTTTACCCACGGTACTCCTTCTAGCTCCTTATTCAATAAAAAAGATGATCTCTGAGTGTTAATGGATGTCTTTTAAGTTGGCAGCATGAGAAGCTGAAAACTCAAGCACTGTTAATACGAAAAAAGTATTTCAAAACGGAAAATGTGAACCATGGCTAGTATAGAAGGCAATGTAAAAAATACGATATCGTATCCTGGGTACTAGAATCAATGAAAGAAAAATTAAGATTTACACATGGTCCTTGTTTCCTCTTGAGCGGGTGGACACGAAGTGGTAAGTCCATTACAGGTTTCACCAAACGTGAATTTTTCTTCGCCAATGTACTTCCTGGTTCTCTTCTCCTTCCCACACTGCCCTGCGGTCAGGACAGCGGTGCTCCAATCAGACCATTCACCCAGGTCACACTCCACGTGCTTACATTTACCTAGTAAACGAAGAAAGGAGCATGTAACATAACTTAAAGGAAGGCAGCGTGGTCTATTGGTTAGAGTGCTGGACATGTAATCCGGAGGTCCCGGGTTCAAATCCTCCTCCCACTGGATGGATTTGTGTTCGCTTGTCGCAAATTCAACTCCTTCACGCTTTGTAAATAGTTAACAGGTCAGCCTCCAGCCAGTTGGGATTCTTAAAATAATATTTTACATTTATTTCCTATTTGTTTTATATACACGACGCGGCCCCACAAGCTTCTAGCTTTAGGCGTTTAGACTTTTAGTATAGCTATTGTAGATCTTTTTTTTGGAGCAAAGCGATTCTTCCAACTTCTTGCTAAGCGTTCGAGATATTCTAACCCTCATGTACCTACTTACAAAAGTTCCTGCTTTCCTTCGGTTCTGTTATACAAGACGTTAACAAGCCACTGCAGTCTTCTTGTAGTGAATATTTCAAAGGATGAACATAACTTCGTTTTCTTGTCTGCACTTGACAGCCTTCCTCAGTCAGTGGTTCTTCCCAGTCGCTCCAAGGTTTAAGGTCACAGGAGTCTCTGTATGCGCATTTGCCTTTACATGAAAGGAAAATAAAAAAGAAGCGAAGTTAAACAAATGATAGAAAAGAATGTTTTACAATGACATAAACATAACATAAAACTATATTTCCACATTCGGATTCATAGAGTAGCATTCCCGCTAGTATCTCCGAATGAACGGAAGACAAATGATAAAATAACCTGAAACTAGTACATCACTGATGAGAAGAATAAGACTACAATGTCGTTTATAACTTACAATATTGTCTGAGAATGCTAACAATAATAATTTTCAAATTTGACAATGTACATGTGACAATGAACATTTCAGTATCCGCGTTCTCCGTGCTACGTGTTCTATCTCTGGTCATAACTCTCCATGGCTCGTCAAGACTGCATGAAGACGTTCATACTTTCTCGACCTCCTGCAGTTTGAATTTTTGCTTTATGTGTTTTTTTTTGGATAAAATCGTGAAACATTCCAGAATACCAGATAAGCAATCCATGTCACGCAGAACCCACCCAACCGCCTATCACAAACATGTGCGCTTAACGATGTCGAAATAATCCAATCTCGGCTATTTGCGGCTGTGCATAGGTGATAGTGCGACCTTCATAATCTTCATTAAAGGTGTACACGTAAATGACTTGCCGCTTTGCACAAAATTTGAGTTTGGCGTATTTATACCGGAAAACATTTGTAGCTGGAAGTCTTACATTGCGTTCTTTTCTCGACGATATCATCTGGGCATGTTTGAGGCAGAGACGGACACTTCTCGGCGTGCACCTGATAGGCAAATATCAGCGAATATGTCTTTCTACGCGTCTGCTGCTGACCGCATGTTTCTTCTTCTAGTTCCTTAGGTTCCCACTCAGACCAATCACCAAGAGAGCATGTGGCATATTTACAGCTACCTGCAATGTATAAAACGGTTAAGGTCCGGTAATACGGGCAACAAATTTTTTCAACTTGTCTCGCAACATTGTTGCATTGCAAGTTGAACGAGTTGTTGCCCGTATTACTACCGCGTGCTCAACTTGTCTCGCAACAAATTTCAGTGTTGCAAGTTAACGTTGCACCAACATGTTGCACAAAGTAGAACCGAGTTCTACTTCTTGCAACAATTTTTTCAACTTGCAACAATGAAATTTGTTGCGAGACAAGTTGAGCACACGGTAGTAATACGGGCAACATCTTGTTCAACTTGCAATGCAACAATGTTGCGAGATAAGTTGAACAAAATTGTTGCTCGTATTACCGGGCCTTTACGGGCGCATGCGCATTCATGCATTGATCAATGCAAGCAGCATGGACAACAGTCAAACAAATTGAAAACATTTTAGAAGCCATTCGATTATCATTTCGAAATCAACCCATTTTTTGCGTCTTTGTCTTATTAGCAAGGAAGGTTTTAACAGAATTAAATATGAATATAAAGCTAAGCTGTCCTGTACCGACAACATTCTGATAAACAGACGCACTATTACCAGGTTAAAAGTAAACACCTGTTCGGCACTGAGTTATGTGCGCCAAATGTTTCGACGCCATCTATTCATTGTTCGTCACGAACACAGGGCAGAAATCATGGTACCTGTTCGTGGATTCGTCTATGCTGCATGCTATGCGTAGGATTGTGAGTATATTTGAAGAAATTCAGTGGAATATCTCATCTTATAATAACAACACTATATTGAAACAAAGTAACTGTTCTCACGGCTTACACATTGCACGCGTTTCTGTAACAGCTTGCGGACACTTTTGAGGTAGACTGGGACACTCATCGACATGTGATTCATAAACAACAGACTTGGTGTATTCTCTTCTCCGCTTTTGCTCAGTACAAGTCCCTTCCTCGACAGCGCCTTCCCACTCGCTCCAGTCCTCCAATGTACAATCAGCGTTGGAGCAACTACCTGCAAAGTGAGAACTACCCTGATATTTTTTCTGAAAACAAGCAAAGATTCTTTTTTAAAGTACAAACATTTTCTGTAAAATTATCGTTTTGCATGGAAGCAAACTTTTTGCGCATCTTCCAAGAAAAAGCGCTATAGTGTGCTCACATTAAATCAGACAGACAAAACAAAATTAAAATATTAATGCAAATAAGTCACGGAGACACTCAATCATCTAGTCAGTCGAGACAGACAGACAGACAGACAGACAGAAAAAATTAAAACCGACAGACACACGCAGTTAGATAGTCAATAAACGTAAGTAATGAATGCGTTAACCATGCTGGAAAAGTTGCATTGTATAACATGACTTACATATCTTTCGATAGTCGGAAACTGGCGAGGGACAGGCAGTCTTAACTTTATTCCACTGCATGAACCAGTTTTTTGCTCCAGAGACCAGTTCACAATATAGGGTCTGATTCTGGTCTGCCTCCCACAGCTCCCCTCTTCTATGTCCCCCGTCCATTGTTTCCAGGCTCCTGGATGACAATTTGCTTTTCGGCAAAGACCTGATATACATTATGGCCAGGATAAAGGAAAAATCAAAACATGATGTGTGGCAAAATAAAGATAATGAATTATTAGAGCCTTTATTCCTTTTGTTAGAATAGTAAAAGCTCCACGTATGCTCCGTTTAGGAATGAGGTGTTTCTTCCTTGTCGAGGGAATTAAGAGAGAGAGAGAGAGAGAGAGAGAGAGAGAGAGAGAGAGAGAGAGAGAGAGAGAGAGAGAGAGAGAGAGAGAGAGAGGTGGGTGGGGGGGGGGGGGGGGGGGGTGGCTTGATCAAAGGATGAAGTGGGCTAAGCCAACTCATAAATTAGCTAAGACATACATGAAGAAGTGCATCAAGGGGTTCAATTACTGCTGAGTGCTACTAATATTCTTTCTCTTTGTATCCAATCTTTGCCAAAATTCAATGCGCTTGCAATTGAAACTAAACACAACTGTTTTATGCAACTTTTCGATAACTCGAAATAAAAGTTGGGATTTCTTTCCCGGAATTCATATGAAATTTGAAATCAAGTTGTTGATTCTTGCCTGCTTCAAACTGTTTTCCTCCCTCGTCGAAAAAAAAAATCAATATTTCCAAATTCCAGCTCGATCAGGCCATGGATCTCAGCCAAAGCCGATCTCGCCTTCCTTGCCAAATATATAGAGGATAATACATGGTTTCGCGGAGATATGAAATTTATCTTCGAGTGTTCAAATCGATAGCTCACGAGTGAGCGCAGCGAACGAGTGAGATATCGGATTTGAACACGAGAAGATAAATTTCATATCTCCAAGAAACCATGTATTATTCTTTTTATTATATAAACCTACTAATTACGATGTTTTTGACGATTTTCCGAAGATTTCCGACCATTTCCGAAGATTTCCGAAAATTTTCAAAATGTTGTCCGAAGGTTGTACGAATGTTTCCGAACATTTTCCGAAGTTTTCCGAAGATTGCCGAGGAAGATCCGAAGATTTTTCGACTTAATATCGATTTAATTTGGCTCATTCAGCATTGGAACATGGCCAACTCTGCAAGCTGATTGGTCAAAAATGATATCACACATGTGTGGATATCATTTTTATCCACACATGTGGGATACCATTTTTCTCGATTTGCTACCACTCGCTAAAGCACTGCAGTTTATATAATAAAATAAATTATCAAGTTATTTAATCACTAAGCTGGAATTACTGTTTATAACATACATTGTTGTCGTTGCTGGATTGGCGCTGGGCGGCATTCAATGTTTAGCCCACCACAGCTGAAGCGCCTATACGATGTTTGAAGTGGATGGTTGTAGGGTTTGGACCTTGTCTGTTGGTAGCATCCCGGCTTCTGAGCGTTTATATCACCTCTCCAACTTCCCCAGTTTCCAAAACTGCAGTCCTCTCGATAAGTACAAGGAACTGTAAAATAAACATGTCACATCTTGTTCTTTACCTGATTTTCAGAGAAAGATGTATTTTTTTTTTCAAGTCTTAGGAGAAAGGATTTAAATTGTAATACAGTAGAAACCTGCCTTACTACCATGTCGTCTTTACTGTCACTTTATTTTGGCCGGACGTAAACCTCAGTCAGTTATTTTCTTCTATATAAGAGAACCTCTGTAATACCGACACCCTTTCAATACGACTCAGGTTTTAGTTTTAACGGCGCAACGGGTGTTGGATTAACATAGGGCCTCCACTGTAAAAATGTGTAACGTAATGTTAACTGACTTTACAAACCTTTGCAGTTTCGTCCAAATTTCTTGCAGGTATAAGTGTAGTAATATTCATACTATAACAATAAAAAGACAGTCGTTAGATAGAATAACAGACATCTTGAGGCTGGCGATGGCGAGAGCCTCTGTATAGCTACCACTGTTCATTATGCAGAATAATGTGAGGTCTTACATGTAAAGTTTAATTCTGTACAACACAAAAGTCGACTGACAGTGTTCTGAAAATCGACAAGAAAGATTCGAGGCAGACATACCGCTCTTTGGTTGGAGCCCATCACTTCTTCAACTTCTTCAAAATCACATCCCTCGCTATAACATTCGTGATAAAGGCCTCGTCTTAAGCGGGTATGGAGATTGAGGAAACTGTTGGCATCTTCTGAGTCTAGCCGCACGTCATTCATGTCATCTGAAGGAAGTCAAAGTATATACTTCAATTATTAAGAACTCGAATGCCCAAACTTTACTTAAGTTTGGGCATTATCCTATATAATTTAAACTTTAATTTTCATTGATGAGTACTAAGTGGCACAGGTCAGTGTATTAAGAATCACATCCCAGGCTTAAAAAATAGGTTATAAAGAAGGCTTACAGTTTCGAACATGCGCAGAAGTTCAATTTAAAAAAAAAACAACTGTGAATAATCGACTGATATGGTACTCCCTGAGCAGTATCAAGACACAATTTCCATCCCTAAATCAGTGCTCCTCTCGGAGTGATTATGAATTGCTTGAAAATCTGAGACAATTTAAGGGTAAAACAAAAGAAAGAAGGACGTAAAATCTTTATTGATAACTGAAATTAAACTTAAGTCTAATCTCATTGTAGAATTTTGTGTAGAATTTGACAAATTCTGCCCTTGTGTTTTGAAAAAGTCGCCTAACCTAACAACAATCAAAATTTCCCTTCAATTATTTTAACAAAAATCACTTAAAATCATCACAATGGTGTTATAGGCCGGCGCATTTTGTGTATGTGCAAGGGTATTTAGTTATAATTTTAACATCGAATTTTAACCAAAAACGTGTTAAATAACCGCGGTAATGTCCCCTTGACAGCCTCTAATAACTCAAAGAAGACAATCGTTTGTATTTTTCTAAGATGGCATACCTTGTAGGTTTGCACAGAGTATACGATTTGCAGACTGCTCACACAAAAGAGCTATGGACATCTGATAAATGCAAACAATGTCTGTTTTTCTTTGAAAGGGCATGTCTTGTTGATTGCAGGATGTTTGCCAATTTGTGTAAATAAGTCTACCAATAAAGTGAAAAATAGAAACAATGTAGACCTGATAATTTACTAAACAATTGTTTCACTCCTTATAATTTCTGACACAAATGACAATCACTCATGATCAGTAACATGTCAGTTTCAGCTTCTGTTTAAACAGAAAATGACTCTTCAACGGCTGGTTAAACACAGTTTTTGTACATTTAAATTTTAACCTTTTTGTTTCTCTTGATGAAAGGGATGAATGAGACGCTAAGCGACATTCATAACCTACCCACTGCTTTAATAGAAACGCTGTTTTTATTATAGAAAGTCCTGAAGCAGAAACTTTCCAATCTTTCTAATGAATACCTCTATGTGTGTTAATCCTAATTGCATCCAACATCGAAATGCCATATTTAAATCAACTTTGTCTAAATGTGTTTCGCAGATAAGCATCTAAACATTTTACATGAATAGCTTCAAATCTCGGTGAGCCTTATCAAGTAAAATTTATGTTTAATTCAATCGGAACAGTTGAAGAAAAGAAAAACGGGAGCTCGAGGTGCAACAATTTGTAAAAGAAACATTTTGTTCTCGCTTAATGGGCTAGCGTTTATGATTCATTCTTTTATAGTAATTTTGGATAAATTAAAACTCTAATTTGACTATCTAACTAAAATAATTCAGCTACGATTTAATAATACGGTAATGTAGAAAATGACGTTCAGTATGTGAAACATGATTTGCGAATAAGGAACGTAGTTATTACTAGTTAATCATTGAGTTAAATGAAACTAATTGGCTATCGAGTTTAAAAAGAAATCTGAATTGTCTCATATGATTGAAAATTTTCTTACCATTTCCAAGAGCTCCAAGGAAAAATGAAGTCAAAAATAAAACCTGAAATTTCCCCATTGCGAAAAGGAGCACGCCTGTTTACCACTGCGATTAAACCAGCGTAGCAGTTCTTAACATAAGTCATTGCTGATATTATTTATTTAGCTGCTAAAGCACATTTTCATTGCCGCATAAAGGCACTCGGCACTTTCTATTGTGTTTGACGACATTCGTGTTTTGTTATTGAGCCTTTATCTAATAGTTGACGGCTTACCATTTTGTTCTTACACCAGAATGTGTGAAGCCTTGGCTTGGAAATTTTCCACCGACGTCTTTTGTTAAAATACTGGGTGTGTTTTGAATGATCCCTATTTAATTTTATGGGTTTTTATGTAGCAGATCAAAAACTCGGGCTTTGTGCTTCATCGCGGGTTCCGAGCCCATGGGTTCCGAACCCGTGATAAAGTTCTCAAATGAAACGATGACAAATATCACGCGTGTTAATTTTTGCCCCTTTTTCTACGTTGATCATTTACTTAATATTTAAGGTTTGCTACAGTACTAACTACGTAACATATACAGGCACGTGCAAAGAACACACACACATTATATGTACAGGAGACCTTTACAATATATTCTCATATTATTATTCTAATTTATAAAATTATATAAGCGCATAACAAGTTTATTTATTCAATTACATTTTTCAATATACTTGCCCCATATTTTGAGATGGGTTGGCGATTTAGCGATCACCATTTCAAGTTAATAAATCTTCTTCAGTAATTTGAGTGTTTAATACTATAATGGACGCGTTAATCTTATTACGTTTATCTGCAGGAATAACAAATCTTCCTTGGAATCAATTATGCCAAACACCATATTCATTTGTATGGGAAAGAAATTCAATTTGGATATCCTTGTGCCATCCATTTTATTACTTATCCCCATAACTTCTAAGAGCAATGGCAAGTTAAAAAGATATGTTCGGACGTGTTCTATATTTGATTAAATCCCACACCAGTCTGTTATCGGTAATTCTCTTGAACTCATGGTTGACAAAATTCGCATCCTCTACTACTTAAGCTGGCGTTCCATTTCCAAAACGAAGGACCATGTCAGTTGCCATGGGCGGATTTAGGGGAAGGCCGCGCCTCCCCCCCCCCCCCCCCCCCCCCTTTTCCCTCGGATTTATTCTAAAAACTGTCGTAACCAACCGTTCTTTGAGCGGTATTGTGCAATCAGAGTTTTGTTGTTGGTATGGGGCAAGGTTGCGCTGTCACCGAAAATTTTTTCGGCCCCCTCTTTCTGATTTTTCTGGATCGCAACTGGTTGCTCACCTATATTATTAAAATGGAGAACGATTGCCGAATGTCGGGCTTTTCAATATCCTCTTCACAAACGGTCCTTATTAGCCAATAATCTAGTCTTCTTTGAATAAGCGGATTTTTTGCCTCCTAATGAATCGTTTAGTTTCTGGAGTCCTTATTCTCAATAAGTCAACCAAATCGAAATCCAGACATAAACCTCGGATATATTTTTATTGAATCTTTCTTCAATAGTCTGTTATTTAAATTATCCAAGAATCGGCATTGTTCTTTCACCTTATTAGACACTGAGACCTTATTAAGCGCATAAATATTTACAAAAAAAAATTGAACTTTGCACGTCAGCTTCCATTATAATCATATAGCGGCCTTTATTATCTGCATCCAGAAATTTAAATTTAAAAACCATAAGTCACATCTCAGAGCTAGGACCATTACTCCAGAACTATGATGAAGGTTAAGTTTTTCGCACAGCCACATACATTTATTGTGAATACAGTACCGCTACACGAGGACACAGCCACAAACAGCCTCGAACAGAGTAGTAGTAGTTATGAAATCAGCTTGCACGGAAAAATTTGCGCATACAAAAGAAAGAAATTAATGAATTATTATCTGTACGAGGTCAGTTTCCTGTTGCACGGAGCTTAATATTAAACACACTAAACACAATCATAAATTACAAAGGTTGTTGATTTTATTCGTCATGCAGCCCAAGGGATTTGGACTGATCTTACCAACTTCTAAAATTTGAATACAAAATTCAGGCCAAAGAAAATTTTCCTACGGCGTCGCCAAATAACTCACCCTAAATTATACGTCATGATAGCGACACAATATTATCCCGTAAAATTGAAATATATACAGTAGAACCCCTATTAAGCGGCCAGCCTCGGCGAAATGGCAACTGGCCGCTTAATAGAGGTTGGCCGCTTAAGTAGGGGCTCGTCAGAAATTTGCATTTATAACGCCTTTTTTGAAAGGTTACGTTATTCCAATATAAAATTGCGCGGAAAGGAATCCCGGAATCACATGAAGACGACAATAAACTTGCGTTTGAATATTAATGATCTTAGTCAACACTTTCTATTTTAGACCCTTATGTTTGTCATTACCCGTTATTACTCTTGTCTGTCATTACCCATTACCCGTTACCCATTACCCGTTCTTACTGGCCGCCAAATAGAGGTAAAAACAATAGAAAAACGCTCATCGGGACGGCAAAAAGGTAGCCGCGACCGCTTAATAGACGTCAGGCCGCTAAATAAAGGTTTTTTTCAGTATTATACTGACAATAAAAACTGCATGCTACACCACCTCACTAGTATTCTCTGCGGTGCCATTCGATTCTGGGATGCCAAGGAAGCCCAAGTTATAAGCTTCCAGATTGGACACATTTTAGAGCCATTTCTAGGTGCTGTACTTCCTTTAGCTAGAACACCGTCTAATTAAATTCCCTCCATACTCGTAAGCCTTTCAAGCACCTGTTGAAGTTGTTGGGCAATAATTTCCGACATGGCCGGCGTTGCAGTGAGGTTATTGACGTTACCGTCACTTTGTCGCTCGCTTCCCAATTGTCTTTATACAAGGAAGGAGGCGCCGAGGATAAATATTTTCACATTCAAGTTGGCGGCGCGGGTGAAAACACGTCGTCTCTCCTTCATGGTCAACCCAGACCCCCTTTTCTAGTAATGTTGTGATATGTAAAAATTTGACTTTTCTAGATAAAAGAATTCGGCGACGATGTTATAATATGGCAGTGCATGTAGAAAATGATATACAGTATTTGAAGAACAAACTTGTGGATAAGGTAAACAGTTATTAGCGAATCATTGAGTTAATTGAAACTATTTACTATTTAGCTATCGAGATTAAAAAAAACTGAATTACCTCAGTTGATTAAAAATTTTCTTACCTTTTCCAAGAGCTCCAAGGAAGAATACAGTTAAAAGTAAAAACTTCCCCATTGCGAAAAGGAACACGCCTGTTGAACCAACGTAGCAGTACTCCAAAACCCAGTACCTGATGATAGTTTCAGTACATAAAGGACGAAGGATAATCCGAATAAGTTCATTGTGCCCAATAATTTTGACAACAATTATGATGATCTTGGAAAATAAACTGTAATATTTCGGTATAAGCTATACCATCATCAGACTAAGAAAATTAACATACAAGCTAGAACTTAAATACTGTGGGTGACGAGACGAAACAAAAAGTTTACTCAGGAGAATAGACAGAGTTCTCTGCTGGATTTCAGTCCATTGTTGAGAGAAGGTGCTAGGCGTTTGATGAAATATGCCTCTTTGTACAGGAGAAGATTCCAATTATTGTCACAGTCCAGTACTGTTGTATTATCACGGACAACTTGGGTAAAATATTCTTTGTCATAACTAACAGGAAGTGGAACAATGTCAGTATTTAAAGTATCCGGTAAATTACACAAATTACGGATGAAAATTAAATGATCACACGTTCGCAGGTGTCAGAGATAGCGTGTTCATGTGTTCGGACGAAAATAGTTCTGTCTGTTTTGCCGATGTACGCTGATTGGCAACCAGGGCAATTGAATTTGTAAACAACATGTGATTTACTCAAGAGTGGAACTTGATCTTTGTTGTTGGTGTAGAAACATAATTTCGTTGTTTTCTCGCGTACTTTTATCTCGATCTTAGGGTTTGCAAGGCATCTGCAGAGCTTTCTCTTGAAGGATCTTAAGAGTTGCGATGTTTTATCTCCGATGTACGGAACAGAAAGCCAGATGGTTATGGAGTCTTCCTTGTATTTGTTCCCTGCTGTATGGATCTTATTCAGGGCATCGTACGAGAAACGTCGAATTAGCGCGTTTGCAATGCGTGAGGGGAAATTGTTCCAGGATATGATCGTTTTAAGCCGTTTTAGTTCAGATTTAAGCAGATTAGGGGAGCAGATACTATGAATGCGGTCATTCATAGTATCTTCACCCAAATATGAGTCATTTTCAGTCGACTGTTTCACCAAAGTGCGGCAGTTTATTTTTAAAGTAAAACCATTTCCCGATAGTATTTTGTGCTCTTAACAAAATCCAGTTTAGTTAAAATTGGTATCTAGGAGTAAATCGGAGTAAGCAGCATCTGAAACTGCGTACCATTACGATTTTCAGTTAAAAATATTTCCCGCCAAATTGAATATCTTTTTTTCCAGTTTCTGTGTTTGTGGTCCGATCCGTTGATTTCGGGATCAAGCATTGACACTGTAATATCATAATAAGATATGTAAACTTTTCAAATCTCCTTATTAACACTCGGTAAGTTACTAAGTTTTAAAACAAGTCGCTTAATTTTCCCGCGAAAGTTTTATCATTTTCATTCGTCACGCTGCATGGCTGCATGGTAAAATCGGACTATATCCTCAGTTAAATGGCTTTTAATCTGCTAGGAAACTGGAAGCACATATCGCAAAGAGAATCGAGACTTCCCCTAAATTAGTTAAACAAACTTTGAATGAATTTTGTTTACACTCTCGGTGTATCCCCCGACTTTACCGAATGCGTGACGCGTCACGAATTAAAAGGGCAGACGACAGGTGTTTCAAAAGGTTTGTTTAGAGTTCTTCTTGGCTTTGAAATCATGAACTGTTCTTTCCGATCAGAAGAATCGCCTTGCAGTCAGGTGTTGGAATTGGCAGAAGAATCCACATCTAACAAAGTCTAGAACAATGTCGGTCTCAGAGACCGCGTCCCTCATGACCAGCAGTCGGGAAAACCACCTGTTGTCAGATGCACAGAAATATACCTGTTGGGTAGTAGTTCAAGTTCTCGCAGCCTTTCATAAACATAAAATAAGATGTAAGAAACACCGATTCCTCTGGTGAAATTGAAAATAGCGAAAGCTGTTGAAAAATTAAGACTAGAACGCTTGCAAAATAGTCTTTGGATGATACGTTGATGTTCATGAACTCAGAGAATTGCATGTTAAAAAATACCCGCTTAATCAGACAGTTATTTTAGAAAGACAGTCCTGATCAGCATCAAGAGCTCAGCGTAAATTTTCAAGACTAGGCATGTTCTATGAAGAATCTTGAAAACATAGACTGTGAGGAATAAACGCTGTGAAGGCTTGATAATGTTTCAGATACATGTGAAACACTGTAGACTCGAATACATCTCCATCGGTATGGTAATAATTATAAAGAAAATTAATTCTGATCAAATATACTTAGTCAACTTGGACAGTGAACATGAAAATCGTTTGTTTTATGAATAATTCAGTTTATGAATCTTTTTTTTTTTTACGAATAATTCAGCAATTATTAACATATCTACTGAGACAGACGTCAGTACTGAACAATTCATGTCCACGAGCGAGAGACCACAGTATGTTATCCAATATTTGTCTACTTGAATGGTTCGTAGAATAACGAAAGTAAAACGTAGGTTTTTTTCCTGACAGAAAAAAAAGATGATACATTTTTTTCACATCGATCAATCTCTCTAACTGAGCGTTTTGTAACATGAATATTGCCTAAGAAATGGTTCTCATTCAAGTTTAATTTTCTCCTTTGGTAAGACCGCGCTCTCGCTCGCTCGCTCGCTCCCTCGCTCGCAATCATTTGCACCCTTTGCAAAGAAAAGAATAATGTAGAGCTGTTGAACAATGCAGACTGGTGATACAACCCTACAAATACGTCGCAGCTCGTGATGGAAACATTTCACAATGATTCATGACCTGAAGAAGAATTTTTTTTGCAGTATTGCCATTTTTGTCAATTATTTTTACATCAGTATATTTCTTGATCATTAGTACTTTTTGGGAGGTAACCCATGCCTCTTAAGCGCGGCACATCAAGCTTACTCTATCCAGCTGTAAACTAGAAAGTTAGAAATATCGAATAAAGTAAACTGACTCAGTTTAACTTCGCATTTTAATTTTGCGATGGTTACGATTTTAGCTTTCTATTTCGTTGTCTCATTCATCGGTCATTATTTGCTTTAAAAGACCTTAAAATCATCGTAGAAAAACCAGTGTGTTTACTATTATCAACCACATAAGCAGAGTATGTCTGTCTGATTTAAGGTAGTTGCACTGGCAAATTCAGTGCATTTTTGACAATACTAGAAACATGGATATTTTCATCCAAAATTCTTCAAACGTGCCACACACAGTCATTGTTATCTGGTGAATGAATTGTCAACATTTTTTTTGACACAATGACACCTTTTCATGTTAATAATTAACTTTATTACCAACAGCGTATCTTAACATTTTAAAGTTTTTCCTGCAGCCATTTAGTTATTTGGCAATCATTAAAGTTTATTTCGATTCCTCATCAAATAACACAAAAATCTGTGCTTGGAAAATCGGATATTAAAATTTGTCAAAAAGATATCAACAATAGTTTTTACCTTGAACATCTGCGGCCACCATACGGACAGCTTTGATGCTTGCTCGTGTGCCAAGCACACGATTGTAGTCTTTCACAACTAACGAACTACATGCCAAATTTCATTCGAAAATGTTTGATCATTCCAGAATAAAATGTGATTTTGTGAAACCCTGCTTAGCAAGGAACTCAAATTAAATTCCATTGTGGCGAAGATTCCGCGAAAAATCTGGCAAAATCTATGTTATTGAAGAGTTCGAAGCGCTTCGTGTTCAATGCCGCCATTTTGGATGGAATTTCCGCTGTTTAAGAGGCTGTCCGCGTAACAGCGGATAAGGCAAATTTTAGACCTACACCGATTTCTCTAATATTTTCAGTGAAAGTCGACCATTATATCCCATGAACAAATATCACATTTATTTGGATCAAATCTTTTATTTTTATTTTTTGCGAGGCGGTCTCCACTGCAACCTCAAAACCACCCAATTTGCATTTGAAGGTCTGCAGACCTCAAAACCTTTGTTTGTTTATCCGTTGCTAGGTGCGGCACTCCTCCCAGACTTCCGGTTTCTCGAACATTGACTTTTCAGGACTAGGGAAGGGACAAGTTTCAAATCCAATATGGCGTATGGAAAGCAAATGGTGCTCGAACAATCAAAACAACGTCCTAAAGCAGCTATCGGATAGGAAATATCGTCGAGAAAAGCCAAGAAATGGACAAAGAGCCTAACAACCGACCCAGTTCCTCACTCGGAAATACTATTGACTTCCGGTAAATTGCCAAATTTTAACTTCACCGTTCTCGCCTCCTCCTGCATATTTTGTCCCAAAATCGATATATCTATAAAATAGGAACATTAAGGAACATGATAAGAAAGAAAATTGGGGAAAACAAAAATACGAAATTTTGCCGGTGCAACTATCTTAAAAGAGATTTTTCTTTGGTTTTATATCACAATACAACTGAAAGGAGAAAATCAAACTTTCTATTGTAAGATCGTTCCAAGTTAGCGTAAAAATGTCTTAAATATGAAGCGATAATTTTTTGGTTCTGCATTTAATATTTTCCAGCCTAGCTCTTGAAATTGTTTGCAGAGAAAAACAAATCGGTCTTCACCAGTCTCAGAAAACAAATCGAGTGACTATCAAATTTTACTGTTGCGGCGCAGTACTTAACTCTGACGCTGCATTGGAACATTTCAAATAAAACCTGAATTGGTTTGTTTAAACTCTGATCATTCCTACCTTTCTCTTGGAACTTGTATAACGGATCACAGCGCGATGGGAAAATACTTCTTCAAGTACTGACTGAGAATGGCACGAGTTGGTGGTATTTAAACGCTTTAGGTGTGGATTATTATTATTTAATTATGCCTTTGCGTGCGGTAGCGCTGTTTTGCTTTACGGGTGAAATTGCATCAAACAAAAGCATTCCTACGTTTTGATATCGTTACATTGACAACAAAAGCGAAACTGTCTCGTTTCCCTTGTTTATTAAACATCCCCCAGGCATGAGATGTAACTCTATTCCCAATTCCCTTTTTTAATTACTACTTTTTTTTATATTGACGCGTCAAGAGGACCTTGTTGGATAGTCCAGACTAGTCAAATATGAAAGCCATTTCATCTGCTGGTTAAGAGAACAAAAGCATTCTTACGTTTTAATATCGTTACATTGACAACAAAAGCGAAACTGTCTCGTGTACTTTGTTTATCAAATAACCTCCAGGCATAAGATGTAACTGTATATACCTAACTAACTTTTTAAATTATTTTTTACATATTTACGTGACAAGCGAACCTTGTTTTATAGTAGAGACTAGTCAGATATGAAACCATCTGCTGGCAAGCACAATTCGCTCGCTGCGAGGTAAATATCCACCACTGGCCACCGACAATGAGGTGAATAGTTCATCATTAAAAATTCATTTCCTAGTAGTAACTAAAAATCGGCTTAAGAGTTGAAAATTGTAAGATAAAGTTTGAAACCTCCTTGTATGAAACCTAAAATATTAATTGTAAACTTGTAATTGCTTAGATTATGAAGTTTTGTTTAAGAAAAAGAGAAAGTTGTAATCAATAATTTGAACACACTTGTGCCGCAACATTAAAATCTATAGCTCTCAATTACATCAACCATAAAGGTCCGAGTCCTCCTAAACAGCTTTTGGCAGCCATTAAACAACTAAAGCGCCGTGATGATATCGTCATAACAAAACCGGACAAAGGCTCAGGTGTCGTTGTAATGGATAAGTCGGAATATATACATCTACTTTCCGAAGCTTCTGTCAATGACACCAGCAAATTTCGTCCCATTCCTTCTGAACGACCAAAAACCCGAGGCAGACCACCCAAGCACTATCATCCGCTTTTAGCAAAGGAGGCTCTTGTACAATCTATCATCACAAGGATCCTCCCTCACGCTGTGGCCCAGTCTCTTCGTCCGACCGGTTCTAGACTGGCACACCTGTACGGGTTACCGAAAACACACAAGGAGAAATTAGCCATGCGACCAATCCTATCAGCGACTAATACGTATAATTATGCTCTGGCGAAATGGTTGGACAACAAGCTCAAACCGTTGTCGTTAAATCAGTACACAGTCACGGACATTTTCGATTTTGTGAACGAACTACCGCGAGACCTCAACATAACACCTGGTGACTTGCTGGTGTCCTATGATGTGTCCTCCTTGTTCACGAATGTACCTTTGGATGAAACCATTACGATTCTCGCAGACAGAGCCTTTAGAAACAACTGGTTCAATTCCGAGTATGATTTGAACATTTCAAAGCAAGACCTTATTGATCTTTTGGGTGTGGCCACCAAGGGGCAGCTTTTCCAATTTAATGGATCCCTGTATGAACAGGTCGACGGAGTAGCGATGGGGTCCCCCCTTGGGCCCTTGCTAGCCAACGTATTCATGTCATCTATTGAAGAGAAATTAGATGTCGACGGCAAACTGCCACCTTACTATCGTCGATATGTTGACGACACATTCACTGTGATGCCAGATTTGCCTACAGCTAGGGACTTTCTTAACACCCTCAACCACGCTCACCCCGCCATCAACTTCACTATGGAGGTCGAAAATGATGGAATGCTTTCCTTTCTCGGTACTTAACTCCTAAACAGAGCGCCTCGCATTGAAACTAAAGTGTTTGTGAAGCCAACAAACAGTGGTCTGCTTCTCCATTACCACAGTCATGTCGATAATAGGTATAAACGCGGACTATTGACAACTATGCTCGACCGCGCACATCGCCTGTCTTCGTCATGGTCCTACTTCACTGAGGAGTGCGAACGACTGAAGTCTGTTTTCTCTAAACTGAAATATCCCAAGCACCTTGTTGACTCCACTGTCAAAACCTTCCTAAATTTAAAGGTCGCTGACCAGCCCTCATTACGGTCCAGATCTACGACAGAAAACACTACTCGGGTTGTCATACCCTTTAAAGACCAGGAGTCGGCTAATATCGTGAAGACACAATTGAAAGATCTCAGTGTGAAGCTGCAGACCAGTGTTCAACCGGTGTTTACGAGCCGCAAGATTGCCCAGGAGTTCCCGACAAGCGAACCTAAGCCTCAGCTCATTGATCAACAATGCGTTGTGTATAACTTCAAGTGTGACCAGTGCGATGCTGGTTATGTCGGTTACACCCGTGGCCATCTGTTCGTACGCGTTGATGGACATAGAAGCAAGACCTCGTCAGTACGTAAACACTATGATAGTAGACACGCAGGCTGGATTCCGGATGACCTTCGCAATTGTTTTAGCGTGTTGAAAAAATGCCACAACAAGTTTGATTGTCTCATTAATGAGATGTTACTCATTAAACAATTACGACCGTGTTTAAATGTACAATCAGACTCAGTTCGCGCTAAAGTCTTTGTCTAACTTATGCAAATTAGAAACTCTGAACTCTTAGTTACTCTTGAAATCGCATATTTAATTAGTTTCCCTTGACAATGGCGCCAAGATGTCGCCGAAACGTCGGATTTATCTATCGTTAGTTTTTACCTGTATATGAATTCTTTTAAGAGACACTTAGTTCTCCAAAGGTTTCCAACGTTTACATGTACGGAATTTATTTTATCTTGGAGACTATTTTTATCTTAAATATAACTTTTTAATTTACTCCCTATTCATAGTTTTAACGTACGTTGAATGATATTTATCGATATTGATAAAAAGAGTTCTTTGGAGAACCTGTCGTTAATGAACGATTGGATGGTGAATTTGTTTGTTTCAAAGGCTTGAGTACACCAAGTCATATGGTATTTGGTTCTCCCATTCCGGAGTGTCGAGTGCTGGGGTAAAAATTGTGAAAGCTGTTTTGTTTGGGATATCTCTCTGATCTTCCCAAACAAAAAATTTCAAGAGCTAAGCTGGAAAATTTTAAATGCAGAACCAAAAAATTCTCGCTTCATATTTAAAACATTTTTACGCTACCTTGGAACGATCTTACAATAGAAAGTGAGTTCTAGATTTCATTTTCTCCTTTCAGTTGTATTGTGATATAAAACCAAAGAAAAATCTCTTTTAAATCAGACAGACATACTCTACTTATGTGGTTGATAATAGTAAACACACTGGTTTTTCTACGATGATTTTAAGGTCTTTTAAAGCAAAATAATAATGACCGATGAATGAGACAACGAAATAGAAAGCTAAAATCGTAACCATCGCAAAATTAAAATGCGAAGTTAAACTGAGTCAGTTTACTTTATTCGATATTTCTAACTTTCTAGTTTACAACTGGATAGAATAAGCTTGATGTGCCGCGCTTAAGAGGCATGGGTTACCTCCCAAAAAGTACTAATGATCAAGAAATATACTGATGTAAAAATAATTGACAAAAATGGCAATACTGCAAAAAAAATTCTTCTTCAGGTCATGAATCATTGTGAAATGTTTCCATCACGAGCTGCGACGTATTTGTAGGGTTGTATCACCAGTCTGCATTGTTCAACAGCTCTACATTATTCTTTTCTTTGCAAAGGGTGCAAATGATTGCGAGCGAGCGAGCGAGAGCGCGGTCTTACCAAAGGAGAAAATTAAACTTGAATGAGAACCATTTCTTAGGCAATATTCATGTTATAAAACGCTCAGTTAGAGAGATTGATCGATGTGAAAAAAATGTATCATCTTTTTTTTCTGTCAGGAAAAAAACCTACGTTTTACTTTCGTTATTCTACGAACCATTCAAGTAGACAAATATTGGATAACATACTGTGGTCTCTCGCTCGTGGACATGAATTGTTCAGTACTGACGTCTGTCTCAGTAGGTATGTTAATAATTGCTGAATTATTCGTAAAAAAAAAGATTCATAAACTGAATTATTCATAAAACAAACGATTTTCATGTTCACTGTCCAAGTTGACTAAGTATATTTGATCAGAATTAATTTTCTTTATAATTATTACCATACCGATAGAGATGTATTCGAGTCTACAGTGTTTCACATGTATCTGAAACATTATCAAACCTTCACAGCGTTTATTCCTCACAGTCTATGTTTTCAAGATCCTTCATAGAACATGCCTAGTCTTGAAAATTTACGCTGAGCTCTTGATGCTGATCAGGACTGTCTTTATAAAATAACTGTCTGATTAAGCGGGTATTTTTTAACATGCAAATCTCTGAGTTCATGAACATCAACGTATCATCCAAAGACTATTTTGCAAGCGTTCTAGTCTTAATTTTTCAACAGCTTTCGCTATTTTCAATTTCACCAGAGGAATCGGTGTTTCTTACATCTTATTTTATGTTTATGAAAGGCTGCGAGAACTTGAACTACTACCCAACAGGTATATTTCTGTGCATCTGACAACAGGTGGTTTTCCCGACTGCTGGTCATGAGGGACGCGGTCTCTGAGACCGACATTGTTCTAGACTTTGTTAGATGTGGATTCTTCTGCCAATTCCAACACCTGACTGCAAGGCGATTCTTCTGATCGGAAAGAACAGTTCATGATTTCAAAGCCAAGAAGAACTCTAAACAAACCTTTTGAAACACCTGTCGTCTGCCCTTTTAATTCGTGACGCGTCACGCATTCGGTAAAGTCGGGGGATACACCGAGAGTGTAAACAAAATTCATTCAAAGTTTGTTTAACTAATTTAGGGGAAGTCTCGATTCTCTTTGCGATATGTGCTTCCAGTTTCCTAGCAGATTAAAAGCCATTTAACTGAGGATATAGTCCGATTTTACCATGCAGCCATGCAGCGTGACGAATGAAAATGATAAAACTTTCGCGGGAAAATTAAGCGACTTGTTTTAAAACTTAGTAACTTACCGAGTGTTAATAAGGAGATTTGAAAAGTTTACATATCTTATTATGATATTACAGTGTCAATGCTTGATCCCGAAATCAACGGATCGGACCACAAACACAGAAACTGGAAAAAAAGATATTCAATTTGGCGGGAAATATTTTTAACTGAAAATCGTAATGGTACGCAGTTTCAGATGCTGCTTACTCCGATTTACTCCTAGATACCAATTTTAACTAAACTGGATTTTGTTAAGAGCACAAAATACTATCGGGAAATGGTTTTACTTTAAAAATAAACTGCCGCACTTTGGTGAAACAGTCGACTGAAAATGACTCATATTTGGGTGACACTCATTAACGATTCAGTGGCGATTTTTAGCGCCACGTAAAAAACATAGTATTAAAGCAAAGAAGGTTTAATATATCTTAATCAACTTATAAAGGGATCAATGTCATAGAAAAAATACAAGAGCTTTTAGGAGTCATACGAAGTGTGTTTTACGGTTACGCAAAGTTGCCCGAAATCTCGGTTATTTTTGGCCGCTGGAGGCCCCAAAATAATGGAATGCTGATTTCTCGAAGAAAAACGAACGTCTACTTCTGCAAATGCCACCATTCCTAATCTTTTCAGGTAGCTTTTATACTGTGAAAAGATGAAGGTAAACGGGCGACCTCGATCTTTTCCCCCTGCCCGGTTTTCTCTGACAATAACACTGAAGGACGGTGCCTCCTTTTCTTATTGCGCACATGTTCTGTGCGTCACACAATGCATCGATCGCACTGGACGCGTGCGCTAGGGGAATGTGCTCGTTCTAAATGACGAATTGAACTACGCGACCAAGCGCACGACTAAAATGCAAGAAAATTTCTGTTGCGACGAAATCTAGTCAATGGACATATACTAAACCAGAAACAGCGGAAGAGGAACATAGCAGTAACCACAAGAAAACGCTAACTGTTAAAAACGGATCACATTTAACAGTTAAAGACAAATCGTTAACCGTAATGCACGCGGGAAAAATTGCGCGAGACGCAAATATTTAACTCGCTAGGGATAGGGAAAACGTAACAGACCCGAAAAGCGACTCCAAAGAACTTAAAAACAACTCGTATAACTTTTAAAAACGTTTCGTAGGTAAAGTCTGCTTACGAGCCAATGGGCCCATCAGGCCGCAGCTTATCCCGGTTTCCGTAGCATGAAGCGACTAGGAGTATTTCTACTTCCCCCGGGATGGGATGCTAGTCCATCGCAGGGTTACCCCCAACAGTAAATTCGCCGGTACCCATTTATACACCTGGGTGGAGAGAGGCACTATGAGAGTAAAGTGTCTTGCCCACGAACACAACGCAGCGCCCTGGCCAGGGCTCGAACCCGGACCGCCCGATCCGGAGTCCAGCGCACTAACCATTAGGCCACCGCGCCTCCAAAACGTTTCGTGGCCCCCCTTTTTTATTTTAGAAAATGGAAGTGGTAAGTCTATCATAACACATGACTAATTTGTCATTTAGTGCCAAAATTGTTTAATCATTTCGTTAATAAAAATTTGGATCACACAGTTTCAAAGATAATTTTTGTTACTTAGTTTTAAGATTGTTTTACAATGTTGATTTTTTGTATTAATAACCAAATTCAAATGGAATTTGCAAGGAAATTTTATTTACTTTTACTTTTCTAAAAAGATGCCACGTCAGCAGTTTTCTCCAGATTCAAACCTAATTATCTCGAGAATTTGCGTGGCTACCCCAAATTTTCTTTTTGGATTTTAATAGCCCTTGGTAACATCTACCTTTCCACTTGCATAGTCATCAGCCGGGCAAAAATACCTCGCTATTAGTAGGCAGACTAAATAATTTTTACGTGCAATTTGTTATGTTAAAACTGTTTCGTTCAAAAGTAAATTTTTATCATTTAGAAAAAACAAGAACTAATTTAATTGTCAAAATGTCACGAAATGGCTTATTCTGTTAGCGCTTATTTTGTTGCTAGCTTTTTTACAACCGTAACGCGATACTTTTGTTTGTTACAGGATACTTTGGTGTTTTTGTCAAACACTGTAAAACGATACCTTTGGTTTTTTTTAAAATGCATGTAACATGACACTTTTGTTTATCTCACTTTTGTAACATGACACTTTTGTTTTTCTTGAAAACACCATGTCTCCATTGAGTAATCGAAAAGTAATAAACGAAGTAATAAACGAATCAAATCAAAAACTATATTTTTAGGAAAGCTTTTAAAGTGTAGTACACCTGGAGTATTTGTTTCCTGTCGTAACTGTAAATTTTCATTCAACAAACAGGAACAAAAACTAATTAATTTTAGTTATCAACTGTCACGGAATGACATGCTTTTATTCTAGCCTGTTGCCGCTATCGATCGTAGTTAATTTTAAAAGCAAAACCATTTTAAAGTCAATACCCATACCGGTTAATTAAATGTCCAAACGTGGTGTGTTTAAGGTATAAACATAAACGCTACTTGCCCGAGAGTCAGCGAATCGCTGGAGCAAGACGCTAAAGAGAATAATTAAATTAATTGCGGTTTTCAGTTGTAAACACGGAGTCTCAAGCAGTATTAAATTTAAGAAGTTTCCTTGTCACAAACTCCTAAAACAAGAGGCCACAACACACTGAAGAAGATTCCTTGCCATTTTTATGACTCTTTGTAAACACAGTATTAACATCACAATGAGAACATTATTCTTCAAATCTGCTTTGTGCAAATGCTTTATGCAATTTCTACTACGGTCAGCGAAACTAGCCCGTCCTAAACGAACGCTCGAATAACAATTTAGTGCTGGGTCTTTTGCTGTCGGCGCGTGCGTCGTAAGCAGGTGAGCGTTTCAAATCCGGGGTTAATTCACAACTCACCGATTCCGCCTCCTACAAATCCAAAATCTTCGAATAAAATCCCTCGCTTACAACTGTGTCAGATTACTTCCCCTTTATAAACTGCAATTTCATTGGTTCTGATAGTACCTCAAACCTGATTGGTGTGAGATACAAACATACTCCACTGACTGACTGACTACACGGTCCACCGCGCCGACTAAGAAATTTTGAAAAAATAACTCAAAAATGTCTTTAAAATACCTCTTTTATTCAAACAACTCCAGCGGGCTGGGTACGAGATTGAGCTCACCTGGTCAGCGGAGTTTCTTCTTGGAGACTCGATTTTTCTATTACATGAAGTAGTATGTAATCGCCATTTTGATTTCCAGAGAAGTCGTCCCAGGTGGAAGTCATATTGAGGGGAGTTTTTTGTCGTTAAAAGGAGCCATGGTGAACTTATTAAAACGGAAAGGTGTGATAGTCAGTATTATCCTGTTCGGGGCAGCTGCTGGAGGAGGCTTAGGTGTTTACGTGCGTGACTATTGGGATATTGAAGCAAGGGTATGTAAGTGTAATTTGTTGTACTATCTTAGCTAAAATTTTAGTCTTCCCGGCCATGCTTGAAATTGAGAGACTGCATGGATGAATGTAGTATTATTAGAGAAAGAGAGTAGATCGGAATGTTGTTTGGAGAAGGTGTTATCAGCAGCATTGGAGCTATTGATTATTCAGGTTTTTAATTTTGCTGCCGATCCATTTTTGTCGATAAATATATTGATAATCAGTTTAAAATCTTGTGATCGTCGGCTTTTATCGACAAATTAAACTTGTTGATTGACAATTATCGCCAAATATAGAGTACTATCGACTTATTGACTACGTTTTCGATGATCGATTTCGATCAAAATTAAATATTACGCCCCATGTATGCGGGTATACACATGTACACCTAATTACACTAATTTCACACGTTGTTACACTAATTTCACACGTTGTCATAGAAAAAAGCAAAATGAAAAGAGGCAAATAGGAATTAATAAGCCATTGCAGAAAAAGCAGCCTCAAAATGTCTCAAAATACACATATATCAATTAACTTATGAAACAATATTAATATGTTTATGGACTCCAGAGTTAAGTAAAAATGCTGCCGGCTGTGATGATTTTAAATCTAATAAATTCCTACTTGTTTTTTTTTTTTTTTTTGATAATGTAGTTATAATGCAATTCTGAGTATGTATATTGTAAGAAATAATGGTAACTGGTCAAAATGCCCCAGACAAAACACCCCTAACAGCATACAGAAAATATTAAATTTATGCAAGAAAACAACTTCCCTCAAGGCAAAAAAGCTGGTTGTATATTTCACGTTCTAGTTCTAGAATGCAAGTAAACACATTCCATGTAAACATCCCAGGGGCACTATGTCGGGGACATTATGACCAGCATTTGAAATACCGGTAAGTTATAAAACTTGAATTTAGCTTATACCACACAAGTGAATAGTGCTTTTCATGCTCTCTGACTGGTTAACTCAGAGGCGATTAGCACTATTCACCTTGAGCACCGAAGGGAATCAAAGTGGCTTCCTGTATCACGTTGGTTACCTAAAGAAATGTTTTGGTCCTCTAGTTATTCAGCTTGTGTGGTATATACTAACACAATTATTCATCTCAGTGCCAGTGAAAGTGGTGGATTATTTACCTTGTCGCTTTGTGGCTCGGTAAATATCCACCACTATTCAACTCCACTTCGGTGAATAATTGTTAATTATTTACATATAAGAAGAGTGATGCCCTAATTGTTAGTGCTCAGGGCCAGATTGTTCAAAGCATGATTAAGGTGATCCAGGATGAGTGTGAAGTTAAATTTTAGTTTTCTAACTTTGCAGTGAGCCTACAGTTTCACAAAACATAAGCAATAAAAAAACGCTTACAAAAGAAAAATTGAACCCTTGATCAACTTTTAATCCTGGGTTAGGGTTGATCAGCTTTTGACCACCAAGCCCTGGGCCCAATTGTTCAAAACCCAGATGAAACTGACCCACAATTAATCGTTGATTCTGAATGGCTACATGAGCAGGCAAGATGGGCCTTTCTTTCTGCCTGGATTTCTCAACTTCATCTTGCTCCATGAAAAATGCAAAAAAAAGAACAAGGCCAATATCCAGCCATCTTGACCGAACAAGCTTGGTCAATAAAGGATTTATTAAATGGCCAAAAAGAGAACTTTTTCTTGTGGAACTGACACGGAATATCCCAGGTGGGCACTGGGCAGGACAGGCCCATCTTGCCCACTTAGGTTTCCAATCCGAACACACAATTCTCTTCATCTTGCCCACTCATGGATTTAGCAATGTAATAAAAATGGGTACCAGCAAATTTAATGCTGGGGGCAAAAATCCAGAAACTTCAGTGGGGAATTTCCATTCAGAAATAATGTGTTTTGAAGAACTAGTTGATTTGGTTGAACTGAGAAATAAGATGTGGCTGTAATAACCAAAAAGTAAAGAAAATGAAACATTTTTCCCACTGGGAAAACAGGACAACCTTTTCAGAAATTCCATTCCTGAGTAATTGACCAAAAAAGTCATGTTTCACTTACATCCCAACCAGGCCCCAGTTTTTCAAAGGGTGGATAACGCTATCCAACGGATAAATCACTATCCAGTGGATAGCGTGGTTTGTTTTGCCAACACTTATCGGCTGGATAGCGATTTATCCGGTGGATAGCGTTATCCACCCGTTGAACAACTGGGGCCTGAACATTATTTCCAGAAATTGTTCCATGATAAGCTCTGGTCTGCAGGACCATTCGGTCTGAATGCAGGCTTAGCCTTATCTGCACATACTATTACAGTAAGTAAATTTTAATGGTTGTGCAAAATTGGTCAAAACACAGGAAACTAATCAGACTATGGGAAAGATGTCCTGATGTAGAAAATTAACTCAATATTAACTCAAGTGCCACCAAAAAAGTGAGGAAAAAAAACACATTTGAGATGACCATGTACAATGTATTTAGATAACTTTGACAAGTACTAATGTGCAGGGAATGGATCTTTGCAATCATGTTGAGCAGTTTCTTTGAACTACAGGTGCAGTGGAAACTGGTCTGGATCATTGCCTGGAAACCATAGATAAGCAAGGGCACTATGGGTCAGCTGCTCCAAATCCTTGGATTAGAACAGACTTAAACTTTTAACATACAAACTGTAGATGACTGACTCTTGTGTGTATTTCATTTTGCATATTAGGAGGCACGAGTTGCTGAGCTTGAAAAACAAGTGCGAGAAAAAAAAGCCATTGTGGACAGACTGAGAGAAGGTATTGAAGGAAAGAAATAACCTGGAACTTGGAAATAAACAGCTGCATGTATTTGAAACACCAAACAGAAGGCAAATGGACTCAGATGTTTGCACTGCTGTTTTTACTACTGAGAGACTATTTCAAAAATTCTGTGTTCGTGCATTTAGGACATTCTAATCACTATAACAGGCTTGATAACATTTCAACTTTGTAAACATTTCGAAATTCGGTTCTTTTCCTAACTTTGTTTGTCACATCCATGAAATGAATTTGGGTAACTTGTGTGAGTTTGGGAATTCTTTTCTCTTAAGTTTCTTGAAAGCATGTAAATCTGTTTTCGGCTGAATAAATTGTTACTATATTTGTAATGTTCGGCAGTGTACAGTTTATCTTTATATAATAGTATTTGTCAGTATGTCAACTTTCTATAATACATGTATTTACAATTGCAGTGTACAATGTAATTGCTTAAAAAAGCCAATCGCTTACACCTGTAAATTGCAATTGCTTAAAATGCAATTGTTTAAATTTCTTAAACACTGTGAGGATCATAAAATTCATTTCATCATTAATCCGCAGTTCATATAATTATGTCTTTCATATATTCATCATGTCATTCACTCTATCTGCGGGATATTAGAACCTACAAGTGATTTGCTGCCAACGTGTCTAGGGTTCATAGCTCAGTTGATAGAACAACGCGCCAGTATTGCGGAGGTCATGGGTTCAAATTTCCGTTGTAGCCTTAATTTTTTTTTCTTTTTCAGGCTAAAAAAACGTAATTGCTTAAATTGCTTACATACTGCGAGGATCATTTCATTCGTTTCACCATTAATCTGCAGTTCATATATGTCTTTCATTTAATCATTACGTCAGTCTTCATGTCATTACATCTTTGGTTTACTTGCAGGTTTACTTGCAGGCGAAAAGCCTTTCTTCATCCAGATATAAAAATGCTTACTGACTGCAAATTTATGGGGAGTAATTAACAGACAATAGACAAGCATTCCATAAGAGGGAGGTGGTCCATGATACAAAAGTAGAGGGGGATCATGGGGATGGAGGCAATACACTAGTTGAGTGAGCAGAAACCCTATGGGGTGTGGGAAACAAGGAGGTTGGAAGTGGGATTCTCAAGCTGGTGGGAACAATAGCTCTCTAGCCACCTGCATCTCCAACAAAGAAAATCAATTTGCTTTTCTCATTTATTCTCCTCTACCCAACCCCCCTTTCCCATCAACCTCAATTCCAGATCTTTGATAGAATGGATTGCATCATGTGACATTGGCTGGGCACCACACATCATCAAATTATTGCGTTCTGCAAAATAACCTCAAGAAATATTAAAGTTCACGGGTATATACCATGACACCAAGCTTAGGCTGGCTTCTGTGTGTGTGTGTGTGTGTGGGGGGGGGGGGGGGGGGGGGGGGGGGAGAGGGAGGACAAGGGTAGTCTGTAACCTTGTTCCTGACCCTTTCTTTGTGGTTGCTGCCTTGCAGTGCTACCACTAATGCAGGATGTGCAATATTGCAGAAGTTTTCCTTATTTCTCCTTTCAGGAATAGAGGGCTTGCCAAGATGTACTCCCGCCTCCCCTTCGCGTCACTGCTGAGCTCCGTTTGCGAGACGAAGAAGTTACACATCTTTATGGGATTAAAATGGTCATGTGTTGCCACATAGCCGCTTTATTATACATCAATCAACTTGAGTTTTTTATTAGTTAACATACAGAAGGAAAATAGGCCTTGCAATTTTAAAAAGTTAAATAAACAGCCAAAAAGATTCCAGTTGCAGTTAAATGACATCAACACCACGTGGAGAACAACCCTCTTAAAGGTGCATTAATTATCAATGCTGACTTAAAATTGACTGAGTCCCGGTTGTAAAGCTTCCGAAAGAAAAACATGAATTCATAATCAAATATACGCAACTAGAGAAGGCATAAAATCGTTTGCGAGCCAATAATTGAAGTCATAGTTCTAATCATCTTAGTTATTTTTTATTTTTTTCTAAATATTCTTATAATTATCTTAACTGCACATGGTACAACCACTCTACTTATGAGTGCACTGGCACACTGGCTCGAATTAAGATTAATTAATTATCTGACAGCTAAATCCTATTTATAAGTTTTTCTTACATGCACCATTTTTAATAGAGGTAAATGGTTATGAAGCCCAACAAACATAAAAGCAGCAAACGAAGAGGCCAAAATTTATGTTACAAGGTCCACGACCGTGCACATCTTTTGTTTTGCGCTCATACACTATGCATGAATTACGTAATCGCAATGTTTCTATTGGTTAGTTGGATGAACACACGTAACCACCTATTGTATTTTGTCAGGTTTTGAGCCCCCAAAATAGCGAACAAAAACATACAATAAAGAACTTTGCCGGCCGGGATCATAACCATTTCCTTCTATTACGCACATTGTGTCTCTCTAACAACCCCGGCCCAGAAACGCCAATTAATGTGGTCGAAAACACTCGGGGGAATGTACACATGGTGCCATAGTTTGCAGTGGCGGATCCAGGGGAGGGGCCCGCGTCCCCACCTTATTTTTTCAGAAATAGCGCATTTTCTTTTGAAGTGCCGGAATTATCTTCGCAGAATTCAACATTCATAGCCAAGCCTTTAAAAGCGGGCCCCCTCTTTAGCTGAAAGTCTGGATCCGCCACTGGTTTATAGCCCTCCCCTCTCGTGAATGTTTCCGGAATTCCAAAACACCCTGTACAAGAAGTCTCAACTTTTTCGGGTGGAAATGTAACAGCAAAAAGTTCTTAACTATATTTACACTCTTCTCCTCAACCAAGTCCACCTTGTTAGTATAATTTATGGTATACGCCATTTTCTTCCATTTTTCGCTTGATTCTAAAAAGGACTGGAAGAAGTCGTTTATCTTATTTGTTTTTTCGTTTATCTTAACTGTACATGTTCCTAAACGACTCATTCAAGCCTAATATATGCTGACACACGATTTAAGTTTCTTGCTAAATCTTCAAAAGTAACAGTATAACCTAGTGACTCTCCCACCTACCATTTGATAAATAAATAACACCCATTATAAATAACCTCAGGCGTGGAATTGCGGCGAAGCACAAGCTGTAACAATCGCAAGTGCACGGGCAAAGGGAGAATCCTTACTATTTTCTTTTGATCTACGTCATATGTATATAAAAATTGAATTAAGAACGGAAGAGAGCGACTGCTACCACTACAAAACAACACTTAGGATTCTCATTCCCGCACGATAGACATTTTGAATCGAATAGCTTTGTTTTAGTGATTTCCTCATAAGCATGAGCCGGACAAACAGGAAAACGGCTAGCTTTGTAAATATTAAAGGGAACTAAGAGACACCTCTTTCGAAACCAACAGTTACGTTAAGCCAGTTGCAAAGCTTGGTTGGCAAGATCGAGTCGCTAACGTCGGAATCAGGATTTCATTCTTTTTTACTTTAAACTTAATGTAATAACTCTATATATTTTTTGAAATTTTGTTGATTTATTTTTGCAGTGGAACCAACGGGCAACCAAGACATCGACTGGCCTTCATTAACGGGAACTTTTTATAGGGTCGGGAGCAGCTCTCGCAAGGTCTCACGCGAATGGCTTGCTATCCTTTAAGAGAACAATAGAAAAAACAGCGCGAACAATTCCCCTAGCCCCCAAAGCAATAGCAATACCATACTAGAGGACCAGAACTGAGTATTACAAGCTTAAGAGAGCTGAACCCAGTCACAAGTTGCTTTCAGGTGCACCTGCATAAACATTTGGAAGCCTGGTTTGCATTCTGGGAACGTTCAGGCTGTCTCGTGTTCGGGCCCCATCTTTCACGTCCATGTTCCTACGATTATCGATGTTATTGATGGTTTTAGTCTCGAATCCATGGTCTGACAGGGGCCTGTGGTTGACTTGAGTCACCACGGTCGGTTGATCCATCTGCTCTTTTACACTCGTCATCGACTATAAAGAAAGGAATTCAATAAAGGAAATTCACTTTTCTTGTTGCATGAGTTAACATCGAATTTAAGGAGACAAAAATAAAAATTGCTGAGGTGACTGAATCGAAACGCCAAAAGACGGAACGTAAAGCCGCAAAAAAGAAAAGCTTCGTTATGACATACAGAATCAAGAAGTCATCATCTTCGATCGGTACAAAAATAGCTTCAAAAACCTTATTAGACCAATACCAAAGAAGTGATAATGAATCGAAACGATAAGGGGATTTACACTACGTATCGGCCGTATGGTATTACTTTGTTGCTGTTGATGTTGTTTATATCGTTATTCAGCTTTGATTTGATTCCCATCATTTTACTCTGATGACGAAAGAAAAACCGCTCTTGTGTCGACAAAGGCTGGACTGTGACTCCCTTGGTTGTTTATACCAGAGGACTGCACTTTTCCTTCATGGGCTTAATCCCCGTTTCCTCCAATTCAAAAAAAGAAAGAAAAGTCAATTTCTTACCCCGCCCTTTTTGACCAGTTCCCTGAGGTTATTGCATCTCCTTTCGACCAACAGGAACACAACCGAAACCACGACTCCTCCTGCCAGTACAATGAATACACCAGTCATGTGATCCAATGAGATACTCATGGGTGCGCTGCTCACTTTAGCCTTAGGGTCTGCGCACTCACTGCGGCGGTCCCACCATTTCTTTCGAAGCTTGTCCACGACACCCTCCTCTCGAAGCTTAGAAACAAGTGAAAAATTGTTCAAGCCTAACCGACCTGGCTGCTTTCAACCCCGCAAGGTAAATACTCTCTTATCTCGGGGGTATTCAAATTTCGGTGTCACAAGAAAGTTACTTTCCAACTTTCTTTGTACTTGTGCGACATGGATAACTTCTCATGCCGTACAGTGCGCCAAAACTACCGCATCTGCCAAATGCAAATATTAAAATTGTACAAGGCTTTTAATTAACCAAACATGACAGTTTCAGTTCGAACGTATCACGTCGTTTAGTTTGTCTCTGTTTTATCTATTTACGCTATTTCATTTAGTTCCATGAATTGTACGCCTCAAGCCTTGTTGCTTATCTCTTGAAACTGCAGCACCTTAGCGTTCTATTCTCGTGTTTCGAGTTATTATCACTTTTTTGTCCGTTAAATTGCTCGTTTGATTAGTAGAAAGCTAAACTTAGTAGTTTTCAAATCCGGTTGAATCACGTTAACATGTTCTCATGACATTTTCAGGAATGAGGATCTGACCTGAACTGAAACTTCACTTACACCCTGAATTCCATCAGTTTACATGCAATTGAATAACATTTATAGAAAAATAATACTAAGTAAATATCTAATACTTTGTTAACATCAGACCCTAATAAATATTTAGTTTCTGAGGTACGATTATTGAGTCAAATTACAAGAAGTAAGCAAACAGCGATGCAAAATCTTTCGATCTTTTTAAAGGCAACTAAAGGATTAGTAGTTGTCTTCTATCAATTAGGTGAGTCATTCCACAATTTGGGTCCAGCACAAAATCAGTAAATAGGCTCTTTTACTGGTGACCTTTTGTCGATTAAGAGTAAGAGACCCACAAAAAAGGCAACTGTCCTTCCAAACTTTCAAGAGTATTTGCATAAAACCTTTCTATATCCTTTACAAAAAAAAAAGACTCAAAATATCTTCTATTTTGCACATGCACAAAGGTATTACATTTATAGCCAATCATACCACACGTAATCAGAGCTTTTCCAATTTATAAACGTGGCAAAGGCCGATAAATACTTTTAATTACCTTGAGTATTGCGACCGAAAATTGGTTGGTCAGTTCTGAATTTCTTTGCAGTGCAATGCCATAACTCTTAGCCTCCAGTAAATTCTCTAGCATCATGGTATTGCAAGGATTTCTTCTGTTGTAATAGTCCAGGTACGGTCCGTCCGTTAAGTATGCAAAGCCACCTTTTCTTACTCTTTCCACACCCTCTTTTGTCGAGTTGACAAATGTATTGCCAGTTTTCATTGTATGGAACATGGTTTGATAGGTTTCCACCTCCGACTGGCTGAAGAAAGTGTACAAAGATCCGCCGTTCAACACACCGTATGCAATCTCTTTCTGTTTGGCCAAGTCATCCAAAGAGTTGATACTGCTTTTCGTGTTTTTGGCTGAAAATAAATTAAAGTAACGAATGCAGTGAGCGTCTCTTTATTCTTTTTCAATTTGGAGGGTAGCCATATGCTTCGTGAACCAAAACCCTTTTTAGGACATGGCATTTTAGTATACAAATAACTAAGGCTTTTGAGTTGGTACCACAGGCCAACTAAAACTTTAAAAAACAAACTCAATTCTAACCTGGTGTCTATAAACACATTGGCCTCAATTTTGCAATTGCTCGCCCAAATACTTCATTTCCGTTGACATTGTCAGTTGTCTATTAAATTTGCTTCTAAGAATTGTGCAGCTGCTCTGAATGGTTCTTCTTCAGTCAAAGGACATGAACTGTGGGTTACAGACTTACACTTTCTCCTTTAATGTGTTATGATATTACCTGTGAAATACGCCGCCAAGTTGGCAGTGTAAGTGGAAATCAAAATCAGTGTGAAAAACCAGAAGGCTCCAGCCAACATCCTTCCAGAGGAAGACCTGGGGGTGTTGTCCGCCCCCTGCTGCAGAATGGAACCGGCCGCGAACCACAGGCTGTTAAATAGGTTGAGCTCGTCACCGTCTCCTTCTCCAGATCTGGCCGCTGTCGCCCGGTAGCCGCTGGGACTGAAGTGATCCAGGCAGAAGATGAGAAAAGTAATAGCTATTACCTGATACAAGAAAAGAAAGAAGCGCTTTTTTCTGTGCTCTGATCAAAGCCAAGATTAACTGCTGAATCACGCAAACGGATTGGCTAATCAGGCGATCCTGTCTTGACCAATCGAGCACCTCATTTTCTTTTAGCAGCCATTTTCTATGCCGACCTAGCTTGTTCAGTCTAACTGTAGAATTATAGACTTCTTTCATTTAAAAACTCGGCAAATAAAACTCGGTGTTTGACGCTTGGTCAAAACACCTTGTATTGGTTAAAGTATTACGCACAATATACAAAGGGCATGCTGCATGGCTCTCATCGCATTAATAATCAGGTAGGAGAAACGAGTACATCTTTTTAATTTCAAACTAATCTCATTTAATGCAAATGACTCGTTCCTTCTTTTCGATGACAATAGAAGCCAGTGCTCTGGGGACGACATTTGAATGACACGTGACGAACTTGAGTCTCTCTTGTAAATTACTTACGACGGCAATGGTGGAAAGCCAAACGTCTCTTTCAAATGGCTGCAGAAATACGAACAGGTTCACATCTTCTTTCTTCGGCTTCTGCATCAACAAACTGACTCTGAAGTCCATGAAAGGCTTACTAAAGTCGACATCCAGCTCCCTTGAAGCTGTGATAGTGATCGCTCCTATGGCAACGTGAGCTTTCTGCGAAACAAAATGAATTCCAAAATTCTTTTTACGTTTAAATCAAAACCTTGGTGATCAAAGACATCATGGTAACATCTGCAAACGCGTTTGTTGTGAAAAGCCTGATTGTGAAGCCAAGAATTATTCAACAGCAAGATAGAAATAAAATAAATTTATGTACGTTAAATGTAAAAGTTGTGTTAACAATTGTATATTCACCGGTATATATTTTCCCTGGTTTCAATGAATATGACAGTATCAGTATTCTAAAGCACGCAAATAATCGTTATCCCATCACTTTGTTCATACCTTGTTGACGATATATTCTATCAGTCCATTCCAGGTTCCATGCTTGTAGTTCTTGGAACCCATTTTTCCATCTTTAGAAGTTGTTAGCGTGTAGGTGAAACCCATTCTACTTTTTATTGCGTCGAGAAGGTCTATGCTGAATCCTTCGTATTGCGGCCCTCCCTCAGTTTGGTTTGCTATCTTTATACAAAATGGTGAATCCTAGACAAGAGTACATTTCTTAGAGGGCGTTTTTTAGGGAGATTAAGCATGACGTTTGTTTTCCCGCGAACGGCAAAAAGTTCACTTCTGCCGTCTGCCGTTTGGCGCTAGTACGCGGAAATCAGTAGGCTTGTGTTTGTGTTTTTCTGAGGGATTTATTTAAGAATTCGACAATAAGGTAACAAAATGAAAGCCGGCAAGCTCGCGTCTGCCGTTTACCGTATAACGTCATGCTTAATCCCTATAATGATAATTTTGGAACAAATTGTATGTTAACTCTTCGCGGTGGACCAGGAATAGGTTAGAGCCCAAGGGGTGTTGTGGTTTCGTACCCGAGTCGTCGGTAAGATCGGGATTACATTTTGCAAACCATTCACAATTTCCCGTCTCTTTGCTTTTTCAACACCATAGTATTTTAGTTATTCATATCCATGCTGTAATTTAGTAATAAATATTCTATGTTCGTTGTACTGTATTTATATTCCACCGACTGGCGGTCTAATTTGTATTTGAAACTGAAGATGTAAATCATACGAACATCGTCATCATCATCATCATCATCATCATCATCATCATCATCATCATCATCATTACATCCTTTATTTAAACACGATAAAATTTTAAAGCACAATGTATTTCAAACTAAAAACCCTGTGTCTTTATTTGAAGATTATTTGAAGAGTGTCATTTACCTGAAACCTTGTGCAAATTATTCTGATGGCCAGGGGGATAACGCTTTTACTCTAAAATAATACTTGCTTATTTCACGCAAGACAAGGAAGTAATTTGAGCTTTATAACTTGTTTGTGACCGGCTGAAAGTGTCCGAGACTAGTCGAGACCTGACCCTATCTTCGTCATGAAGTGACAGGAACATCAGTCTCAGACTTGAACGGAAATAGCCTGCGAGCTGGTCATCGTGAAAACCACCACTTGACTGAGTTGACAATTTTATTATCAAATTCGTCAATTTATCTGATATGTATTTATGCCTAATTTATTCATCTTCTGTGGAAAAACTGAAAACGGCCATCTCTATTATCATCGTAATTATTACAATCATTTTCATCGTTGACACAATCTTTGTGGCCGCCAGTACTGCATCTCGCGATATAAAGCTGTCACTCACCACTATAGTGACAACTTTTAGTTCCCGTCCTTCCAACGGCTTTTTTTTAGTTTTCTTCGTCTTCACTAAGCACTGTAACTCCTCCCAGAATTTCCCAGTCCAATCGATGGAATCCTCCAGGCTGTTAAGTTGAACTGGCTTGTTAGCTGTTTTCTCGTTGTTTGCGTTCCAGTGACCAACCTACTCAAATAATTTTTCATATTACCTAAAATAACCTTGCAATGTTTATCCAATAAACCTTCATATTTAGCATGCGTCGGTGTTTTTGCGTTTTCAATGTTAGATCGTGTGGTGAATTTTAACAAAAATCCTATTTGGCCTTCTGATAAAGTATGGAATTGCAAATCAGATCATTCCGCGCGTAAGAGAACACTGGAGCCAATAGATAGATACGTCTTTCCTCGCCAGCTTAAAATGGGGGAGATGAGTTAAAAAATGGGGGCGTCAGGGCCTTTTCCCCACCTAGATCCGCAATTGATCTTAAGGGCTGGTGTTAAAATATTTCAAATGGTAGAAACACCAACACGAGCCAAACAGGCCTGATTAGCAACCATTCAAAGCGCTTGTTATAGGACCAAACTTTTAAATGAAAGTAAAAGATAACAGCCAGTAAACACTAACTGATCCATTGCAGTCACCTACGTTCACTAAAACGGGCTGTGTATTTCCTTTCTCGTCCTCTTCTTCCTGCACGTTCATGATGTCCAGCCTCTCCACAAGCCTGCTTTTTGTTTTGTTGCCAAAGTCTACCAATCCTGAAATTCCGTTAAACTTGACCTGAAAATAAAAAGGTATCTGTGTTCTAACCATGCCTTATTGGCTTTGGGAACTAGCAGACTGGTCATTGTCGAGGCTTAGTAATCTTATGGGGAAAGTATCAGTTACAGGTATATCATTTGTACATATACTTTTCCAGGTAAACGTTTTTTTGTCTGGTACGTTCTTTATTGTAATGCGTACCTTTTTGCCGCAAGGGATTATTTATTTAAAGCATTATGCTATACAAGATTGTATAAAAATTTACTGAACTCATCAAAATAATTCTCCGGATCGGGAGAAGTTATGTGAGCTCTCGTTGGCGTCATTTTTCATCTGTCCTTTTACATTTTGACTATTTTGCAGTTTTCAGTAATGGTTTTAAGGTTGAAGGGAAGTTTTTCTTTTAGGGTCCTTACTTAGCATAATTAACTGAATTGTGACTGTGTGCCAATTGCTTTTTAATCTCACAGCTGAAAAAGAACTGCAAAAATCTTTCCATTGCTTGAACACTACAAACTGAAGCTCTATAGACATCTTAGTCAGTCAGACTGTTCCTTATCAGCTACTTATGTGAGAGACATGTGTCAAAGTCCGGTCCTGCCGTGACTGAATCGATAAACGATTTAACTCCCTTTTTCCACAGAGGTTCCTCTGCGGAGAATAGATAGCGAATCAACGATGACAACAACGAATGCATGAAGCAAATATTTATATTGTTAACATTAGACCTACTTTTTCGTTAAGAGTGTTAAGCAGTGATTTTGCACTTGAGGTAGATCGCCTTCCAGGTTCAAAGCAATTCGTGATAAGTTTGTATTTCAAGATATTTCCCACATTCGGCTGTTCAAGAGCTTCCTTGACTGCATATAAGGTATCATTAACCAACGCGTACGTTATCTTGAAGACAAATTGATGATTTAATTTAAGTTAGTTGTTACACAGAATTTGCAACTGAGTATTAGGGAGTTTACGCAAACCACGACGACGCCAACAAGAATATCCAAAAAGGGCTTGATTAGAAGTATTAAAATGGCTTTGTATGAGTTTCGCTCACTTCTCAGCAGTCCTTTTGACAACACCAATGTTAAATGACTGAATTCTGAGTGGATTAAGAACGTGAACCCCGACATCAAATTATCCGTATATGGCCGTTTTTACACAATCAGATCCCAGGACAGTTCTGGCACCGATAAATTTGTGAAATTCTTAAAAGTGACTTTGTCATCGACGTCGGCGTCGTAGTTGCTGAAACTCCCTAAAATAATTAAATGGTCAATCAGTACTGTTAATAACTAAAAGCTTTTTTGATTGAGTAACACGAGCCCTGTGGTTGGTTCAAAACAACGGCTTTTGGAACGTGCTCTGCTAACCAATTATTTCAAACACGCGGATTTTTTTCAAATGTGCGGGGTTTTTTTACATTTTCACATACTTCCTTTAAGACAAACCAAAGTTACCTCTGATATTTGTTTTCTGTCATTCTCGTATTTTTTCTTCATTCTTTTTGCCTTATCAGGATGCGTTAAGTTCACCTGGAGACCAACAAGTCCCTTAAAACATTTCTTTGATATATTTCCATTAAAATCCTGCGTAGAAATAAGAGTAACAAAGAAATAAACATCCGTTTGAAGCTGACTCGTCCCCAGACGTCTTCATACAGCGCGCAAGGAGAGCGCAGGGAGAGATGGGTACCGAAAAAGGGAGCGCAAGGTTGCCGCGACCGCTTGTTATGTGAAGACGACTGGGGACGAGTCAGCGTTTGAAGTATTTTTGACACCTAAGGTGCTTTGTTATGTTTTTGCATACATGGTCTGCGCACCACAGGCCCGGGGGCAGGGCTGGGACTCTATTACCCTTTTTTTATTATATGGAGGAGAGTGTTTTACTGGCAACTAAACCACTCGTAGATTTCATACGCCACTCCATCCGGGACCCGAGTGGCATATTTTCCGTATGTCACTCTTGCCATTGGCATATTGCTCATTGACGTCATCACGATTCGCGCCTTTTCTACTTTTTAAAATAAACTTGGTGTCTCAGTGTGTCGTTTGTTGTTAGCAAGCACCGAAAAGCAGGTTTAATTTGTTTAACTAAGCGCAGCGACGAAACTTAAAGAAGGAGTTTTACGAAAAACTCGATAACACGATAATGGAAACTTTGACGATTTCAAGGTTTTTAGACGCGGAAGAAATTCTTCGCAAGGAATTCCACAAAGTACAAGATGTTGTAAAGAACAGTAAAGAAGAAAACAAAAGCAGTTGAAAACTATCGACCATCAAGACATTGTCGCATCGGATTCAAGTCAAAGTCAGTGATGTTTTCAGTTCTTACGTGTTTTTTAGTTGAGAAGTATTTTGTTTGATTGGAATCCAGTTAGTTTGTCTACAATGCAGGCTACGTTACGCGTCAACTATCAAAAGCCGAGTAGAATCCGAGAGCTAGCCGTCTAATTGTTTTAGCACACCCAAGAGAAAGTTCAGAGAAACTGGTTTATTTATAGCTTTAGCTAGCTTCAATTTGCGCGCGCTCCCAGGGCAGTCTGCCAAACATTAAATCGCCCTTGCCAGCTAGTCAATCAATGCAATCAGAGGGCAAGTTTGCCTAATAGTCGGTTACTGGGTTATGCTAATTTATATTAATAATTACATTTCATACCATATCAAGGGTAAACCATCTTGAATCTTTATGCATAGCTCCGAGGTGTAGTGACTAAAATAGAAAGGAAGAACTTGCTTTAAAAAACTTAAGTTTTAAAATTGACTTATATAGAAGGAGAATCTACTGGAAACACGAAAAATTAAGTCATGTCCTTTTTGGTGACAATTACCGTTTTAAAGGTAATTAGTTAATCAATTTAAAATTTGCAGAGCTTTTTGTTGTAAAAAAAATGAAACAAAAATTAAAATAAGAGTCGTTTACGATTTTTGAATTGCCACCAATTTGAATCGCGTTAACGTCTCATGTTTGCCCCATTTGGTGCGCAAGTTATTTTTGTGACGTCATGAGATACAAATTTCGACGCGAAATAAATTCAACACCCAAACTAAAATGGCTAATAATAAATATCATCAAATTCATTTCTAAAAGACTTAAAATACTTTCCCATATTGCTGTTTTGAATAAATTTCCAACAATGCGATGATGCTTTTTGTTCAATACTGAAGCATAAGACATACCTTTTCCAGAATGGTGGCCAGATTTTCTGGTCTACAAATGACCAAAACGTAGTTTGCTCCCACCTTAGGTAGAACTTCAAGAGCTCGTTGTAATTTGATTTTGTCGTTCATTTCTAATTCAGGAATAGCATCGACTTTAAATTTTTCCATTTCACGGGCTATTGAATACACCTTTGTGGCTATCATGGAGTATTCATCTGAAAAAAGTATAATTACAATAAATATATTTTTAATAATGATAATATTTGGTTACAAAGAACTATGACTGGATGGCGTAGCTGCCTTTAAATTTAGCTTCTTCTAACTTAAAGCTTAGGCCATACGAAGCATTTTTACAGTTATTGGATCTAAAAACAACGCCGAATTCTGAAACAAGAGATGCCATTGTAATTAGTCAACGATTCAATTGAAAAGGCTTGATTCTTGTTCTTCATTGCACAGTGGTTTAC